>PVKU01007536.1:0-86085 GCA_004027475.1 Anoura caudifer | reverse complement strand
CAACAAGTGTTGGAGAGGTTGTGGAGAAAAGGGGACCCTAGTACACTGTTGGTGGGACTGCAGACTGGTACAGCCACTATGGAAAGCAATATGGAATTTTCTAAGAAAACTAAAAATGGACCTACCTTTTGATCCAACAATTCCACTGCTAGGATTATATCCTGGAAACCGTGAAACACCAACCCAAAGGATCCTATGCTCCCCAATGTTCATAGCAGCACAATTTACAATAGCCAAGTGTTGGAAGCAACCTAGGTGCCCATCAATAAATGAATGGATCAAGAAACTATGGTACATTTACACAATGGAATTCTATGCAGCAGAAAGAAAGAAGGAGCTCCTACCCTTCACAACAGCATGGATGGAACTGGAGAGCATTATGCTAAGCGAAATAAGCCAGGAGGTGAGAGACAAATACCATATGATCTCACCTCTAACAGGAAGCTAATCAAAAAAACAAACAAACAAGCATAATATAACCAAAGACACTGAAATTGAGAACAAGAGAGGAGAGGGATAGGAATATCCAGGGAAAAGGGGAAGGGATTAGAGCAACAAGTATGAAAGACATATGGACAAAAGCTAGGGGGGGTTGGAAATGGAAGGGAGCTGGGGAGGGCTGGGGCGGAGGGATGGGATGGGAGTAGAAAACAGAAAACTGTGTAAGAACAACAATTAAAATAAAATTTAATTAAAAAAAAACTGAATCTGTGCTTATAGTTGTACTCCTGTATGTTTATTTATTTTCACACAAAAACCTGAATATGGATGCCATTTATTCTTAATATGTCCAAACTGGAAACAATCCATACATCTTTCAATGGGTAAAGAGTTAAACAAATCACGGCACAAATTATCATAGAATATTTCTCCGAATTAAAAAGGGACACTATCTTGATATTTACCATGACTTAGATAGTTCTCAAAGGTATTGTGCTGAGTGAAAATGTCAATCTCAAAAGCTTGTGTACAGTACATGTCCACTTATATAAAATTCATAAAATGACTAAAGTCTAGAGATTGGGACCAGACTGTTGGTTGCCTGGTATTGTGGACATGGGGAGGGAAGAGGTAGCTGTGCAATTAAAGCAATATTAAGGATTTTCATGATGTAATTCTTTTGTATCTTGACTATGGTGGTAGTCACATGAATCTACATATGTAATAAATTGTGGAGAAATAAATACAAACACAAAGACACATACACAGTAATACAAAGAAGAGGTGTCATATGACTAAGGTTGAAAGATTTTATTAATATCAATTTCTTGCTTGTTATATAGTTACACAAGATGCTATCTTTGGGAAAAATTAAGTAAAATGAGTATTTGATCTACCTTTATTATTTCTTAGCACCATATGTGAATCTAGAATTATTTCAAAATAAGATCTTAAAAATATATAAATAAACTCTATACTCTGACTAAAGGTTAAAACAAAGATAAAAATGCAAGACCCAACCAAACGCTGTCTACAAAAAACCCATTTTAAATTAAATTATGCTAAAAGAAAAAAGATATGCTTTGCTAAAATGGTGTAAAAAAGATACACCATGCATCAGTAATCATCAAATACATAAAGGTAAGAAATAAAGAGGAAGATTAATGATAACAAGGTATCAATTCATCCATGAAACATTATCTGTGAGTGTACTTAAAATGTGTCCAAATAGATAAAATCAAAACTGTCAGAAATAAAGGAGACAATAAGACAAATACAAATTACAGTTGGTAATTTTTAAACTCTACCTGCCATACAATTTATGTTCAATTAATGCATATATTTTGTGTATACATTGAAATGAATTTCACCAATGAATGGTGGCATATAACTACCACTTCAACAAAAACATAGGACATTTCCATTACCCAAGAAAATTCCCTTATGCCACTTTGATGTAGATCTGTACGCATCAGCTCAGAAAGCAACTAATATTCTACACTTCACTATAGATTAAATACTGATTGTTCTAAAATATATTATTAATGGAATCTTTTAGTACTTATTCTGTTTGTCTTATTTTGTTCAGCATAATTCAGATTCATCCTTTTTATAGATGAGTGACATTCCCCAATACAAACACAGTACAGTTCTTTATTCTTTCATCTGTTAAGGACAATTTGGATTATTTGCAAAAGATTTAGAGTAGCTAAACAATACTGGAAAAGAAGAAAAATGTTGCAGAGCTTGCATTACCTATTTGAATACTTTAGAAAATTACAGTCATCAAGAGGGCGTTTATTGGCTGGTGATTTAAAACAAATAGATGAGTGTAGAGTCCAGAAATAGGAGCCACAGAAATTCAATGTAGAAAAAGAAAGTCTCTTCAAGAAATGTTGCTGGAATAGCAGATAACCATATTGTAAAAAATGACTTGAAATGGATCATTTTCACACATCATTATAAAAAATAAAGCTTCTATAAGAAAACAGTAAGGTATTTTGCAATCTTGACATAAACCAAGATTCTATAGGGAATCCAAAACACTAACCATAAAAGAAAAATTAATAAAATAAACTTCATCAAAATTAGTAACCTCTGCTCATGTGAAAATCTTCTTAAGGAAAAGAATATGCAAGCTACAGACTGAGAAACAATATTGATAATACATATTTCTGACAGAGCTTATACATGAATAAACGCAAACTCATACAACTCAATACAAAAAAAAAATCCACCAGTTCAATAGAAAATTAAGAATATCATCACCAAACCATTATTATATGAAATGCTAAAGGAACTTATTTAAGAAAAAGAAGGTCAAAACTATGAACAACAAAATGGCAATAAATATATATCTATCGTCAACTGAATATAAAAAACAGATGTGAGGAGGTGTGGGGGAATGGGTTAAGAGGTGAGGGGATTAAGAAGTACAAATAGGTGGTTACAGAACAGCCATGGGGATGTAAAGTACAGTAGAGGAAATGGAGTAGACAAAGAACCTATCTATACACATGACCCATGAACATGAACAGAAGTGTGGGGATTGCCTGAGGGAGTTGGGAGATGTTGGATGGAGGGAGTCAAAAGGAGAAAAATTGGGACAACTGTCATAGCATAAACAATAACATACAATGAAAAAATAATATACTTGAAAACGCACTTCATGAAAGTGTATGTATAAAGACCAGATAGCACCCACAGTTGTGCTCTATGTCATTGGTCATCTAGAAAGTGGAAAGAGCACAGAGACACCACCTCAAACGCGTGAGAATGGTGTGCATATATCTCATCCATCCAATCTTGGCAAGGATGAGGAGCAATAGGAAATCCCCAACATTTCTGATGAAAATGTAAATGTTGTAACACTTTTAGAAAACCGTGTGTTAGTTTCTTGCAAAAGTAAGCATTCACTTTCTGGCTGAACAGTTCTAATCCTGAGTACTGCCCAAGGATATAAAAATATATATCCTCCAAAAGCCTGTACAAGAATATTCTATGTTAACTTTACTCATATTAGTGAAAGATGAAAATAATCCAAATGCCTATTAACAGAGAACAGGGCCACAAATTGAGGTATTTATATAATATGGAATACTACTGAACAACTAAAAGAATCATCGATATATTAAACAGCAATGATTAAGTTCAAAAAGGATGAAAAACATACAAGAATATCACCCACTCTATGATTTTATTTATATTAAGTTATCAAGTGGAAACAAAACAATAAATTTATTATGATTGTAAGTAGAATGAGAGGATTTTCTACAATGAGGGATACTTCTGTATATTGATTATATCAGGTTAACTGGATAATACTTTAATGTATACATTTATCAAAAATCATAAAACTGCACACTTAATGTCCATTTCACTGTATTTAGTCAGATGTAAATGAAAAAGGACCTGCCTTCTGGAAGAGGAGGGTCATGCTCTAGTAGCTTTTACCTTCATGATAGCCTTTCAATCACTACAGGAAAAAATGTAAAAGGACATTATTTCACATAGAAGACTTTATTCCTGATCACACATTGTATTGTGAAGGGTTCAAGTGCCCACTGTCCTCCTGGTGATGGAGTAAAATCACCCTCCTGTCATCTTTTTTTTCCCTCAAAATTTTTATGCCTCTTGGCATGAGTTCTTTTCAGAACTGTTGTTCCTTATAATTTCCCATGTTTCCTCTCCACATACTCCTATGTTTCAAATTGTGTTATATAATTCCTTCCATGAATACATTGCTTATTTCCCAGCTTTAAATAAAATTCTTCTCTCCTAAAATGGATGTCTTCCCATGCACCAGAAAGCCAGAGTTCATTTATCACGAACAACATTAGAAGATAGGCCACCTAATTCCTTGAATGCCAAAGTCACCCAGGACATACATTTTCATAGTGTCACAAGCAATTCCCGTATACAATCCTCCCCCGTATGTATTAGAACATTTGCCACCCTCCCTTCTTGACTCTGATTTATTCACTTATGTTTTGTTGACATGGAGTTTAACTACATAAATTTTATGTTTGTTGGTATGTTGATAATGCAGTCAGGACACTCATGTAGTCGGTTTTATAAACCGTCAGGGAAATGGCGACGCTAAGCTGGGAGAAAATGGGAATGTCAAGAAGAGATCGGTGGCATTTTCAGATGGAGCCTGTGGTTCAGAACTGTGGCTGCAATTTGCATGGCTTTGCTCTTTTGCTGTTACTGACACTGACTAGTCTGCATTTGCAGGAAGAGAATCAGCAATGATTGGGCATTAAGACCAGTCTGCGTCTCTGTGATTTCACAGCAATCTCATTACGCGACTATTTCTCACAGGTGAAAATTGTCCTTTGTGATTTTTAAAGAGCATCTTTTACCAAATCTCTTTGAAGTTTACTGATGTCTATATAGATTCGATAAGGCTCAGGAATGCACCTAATTTATAAAATTGACCCTTACAGTTGTCCAAGTAAAGGACAATTTTAATACCATTTCTACAATGAATTCATTAAAAAGGAAGGTTTAATTATGCTAGTTTAAATAAACAAAAAATGATGTTACAATTGTGTTTATAAATCTACCAGTACTATACTATATCATAAATTTTTATAGAACTAGGAACTGTGTTAGAAACTTTACAAAATAAAAGGCAAACTGAAAGTAGAATTAAATATTTCAATTGTTAAATTCCTTTAATTATGTATACTAATGGGTTCATATGAACGTAAAATCACTGTTAAGTTATACAAATTAACACCAATTTTCACATACATTTTAAAATATTCTATACCCAACATTTTTCCACCTTGAATATACCTTACAATGTAAACAAATTGAAACAGCAAGTTGCATGAAATCTCTGCATACGTCCTTACAATATTTGTTGTTTGGTGTACTAGGGAGCTTTCCATCTTTTAAGCAGTGACTCACTAATGAGTTAAGAAATCGATTTAATACATCATAATTAGAAGTTTAAAATGAAATAGAAGAGAAGGAAATTACATAAAAGCAAATATACTCAAGTGGTGTGAATGAGTGACTGGTGATACTTTTGTACATATGTATTGTGTTAATCTGTGAAAGATGTCATTAAGTGTTGATCCTTTGAGGTCAACATATAAGTATTATTTAAAAGATATATTTAAATTAACCTCCCTCACTATGAGCCAGCTACATAAGTAGAATTAGCACGTTAGGTATCGGGTAAGGTGCTTACAAGGCCACTGACAGTGTAACAGTTGCCATCTGTTGTTAAGAAACAGTGTAAATGCCCCTCAGCTGGTAATTACATTTATTCACTTCTTAATTGATTCCTTTATATTATTAACTCATTATTATATAAACTATTGGTACTGTATAATCTTCTCTATATATGAAGTTTGTCATAGTCTACATATAAAGTACTATATATTCATTAACAAAAGTAAACCCTATCTATACTTTATTGTGTACATCTATGCTAAAATTTCCCCCTGATTTAAATAATGTACACACAGCATAGTAAATAGAATGCTTGCATAATGGATATTTATATGTATACAATAATTTAACTTAAGTTTTGTCTTTATTTACTATGAGGACACAATGATGAATAAGCAAGTCTTTGTTCTCTATGGGGTTGCCAGGGACTGAGTCACTTGTGTTCTCAAGTCCCTAAAACACAAAGTACAACAAAATAAATCTTCTGATGAAAATTCAGTCAGAATACTATGCAAATGTAGATAAGAATCAATTAATGGTAAGTATAGAAGGTCTATGATCATTATATCATTAACTTGGTTCACTAGCAAACTGAGCTAAGCCATTTACAGCAGCCTAATGAACCTAAATGCCTCAAGAACATTTCCTTGATTAAGGACTATTTAATAACTATGATGCTATTTGGAGACCTTCATTTACCCTGTACTAATAAGGGTATAATTTTAATTATGATAGTAACATTAGTATGTAGTAAATAAATTCAAACAATGAATTAGGATCCAAGCTATGCTAAGACTTTTATCACTATGTCCTTGGGCAAATAAACTTTGCTTTACCCCAATTTCTTCCTGCGTAAACAGGATTTTCATTAGTAATTTTTGTTTTCTTTTGTATTTATATGCCTTCTAAGGAAAGCCTTTCTTTACACTTTAAAATTTTTAATTCTACATTTAATTCTACATTAATTCTACATTTTCTGATACTTAAATGTTTTATTGCATTCAATATCCTTTGGTTTAAGTTTGAAATTAGAAATGCAGATTTGCTGTTTTTCAGTGGCTTCATATTACAAAGACCTGTAGAAAATTCAATAATTTTCAGACAGTTCTTTGATGATATGCTGAATTTCCATAACCTTTTGAATAAAATTCTGTTTTTCTATCTACATATCTTTACTTTGATCACTTTAACTTCAAAATAGTTGAAAAGTTAAGAAACTCCCCTTGTCTTTTTATTTCTGAATATTATTACATATTTATTTTTCTATATTATATTGATATTCTTTGTCACATTCACCCAAATAGACTGCAGAATTTATTACTATAACTTTAACTTTACAGATTATTTAAAAAAGAATTAACATCTTAAAAACACATAATCTTCCTAATCATGAAAATAAAAGAACATTTATGATATCCTCGTCATTTTATACACTTCCTGATAGTCTATACATTTGGTTTTCCTTAGTATTTCATTATTTGTTTCTTATTCCTTTCTAGATTTTGAATATTTTTGTCTTTATGATGGCTTATCTACTGTTTTAATTGTTTTTCTTAGGCACAGATCTATTGTTCTAGGTATTCTTATTGTGTCTTAAATTTGCAAATAATACATGACCCACCATCATAAAATGTCAGATCTCACCGAAAATCCACGGCACACCAGCCACCCTGTTTCACTCCTCCTGAGAATATGCAATGATGTGTTTAATTTCTGTGTTTAGTTCTGATCGTAATTTCTTTTATATCTTCAAATAAAATGTCACATAGCATCCATTGATTTTTCACTTCTAAACTCCTAGTGGTTTCATCACTTTCCTTTATTTTTTGTTAACTCCGTAGTAGTCCTGAAGAGTTATTGACACTTTTTCTCTTTCACAGCCATAGGTAGAACTTTTAGATTATCTCTTATAATGTGAAGCTATTAGCTCAATTCCATCTCTTTCCTCTTCCTCCTATCTTTGTTACCTCTGCAGAAGCTGGCAACAGAAAAATGAAGAGTGAAAATGTTTACACTATTTGTGACTATGAATAGTTTTGCAGGCAGAGTTAATAAGCAATAGAGCTCCATTTTCTAGATTACAAATGTGCCAAGGAGAAATAAGCCTAACTGACCCTAAATTCATGGAAGCTAATGATCTTTCCTGCTGAGCTCTTTTCTCTTTAGACTTGCAATCAAGTTTTTAAATTTTAAAAATACTTTTTTGAGAAGTGTGAGTCTGTATTCATCAGGTCTGCATAAAACAGAATATTTTCTTTTCTTTGAAGACTGAACTGGTGTTATTCTCCAGCTTAAAAGGCATTCCTTCTACAATTAGTTTATTTCTATCATTTCTTCCTTTTTCTCTTTCTTAAAATTTTAGTATTTGCTTTTTACATAACATATCTTTGGCAAACATTTCCTTCATATTTTTGAGGTATTTCTTCCTTTGGATATTTTTATCAAATAATTTTGATCCCAGGAGTGACTTAAAATATGACATACTTTAAGTTCATTTATGCATTTTTTTATTTTTGAAAATATTGAGTTTCTATTCAAAATATCTTTTTCATGCTATCTTAATTATTCTTCGTTATAATCATTTTGTTATTTTATTATAATTATCTTTATTGTTTCATTATAATTATTAAATTGATAATATGAAATATGCCATACACATAATTCTAATAAATATGTATTTTCCTGTATGAAATGTGAATTATATTTTAGCCTCAGGCTTAAAGTGATATTTTATAGGGATGGCATAAAATTAACAAGCAGAGCTATTGTCTTTTTTCAGTATATTTTATTGATTATGCTATTGCAGTAGTCCCATTTTTTCTCCCCTTTATTCCCCTCCACCCTGCACCTCCCCTCCTTCCAGCATTCCTTCTCTTAGTTCATGTCCACGGTTTGTACATATAAGTTCTTTGGCTTCTCCATTTCCTGTGCTATTCTTAACACCCCCTCCACCCCATCTATTTTGTGAATTCCTATTCCATGTAAAGGATATTTTAGTCTACTTTTGAATCTGTAAAGACTGGTTCAAACTTTGCTCCCACAGGTATTTTTCACATTTCTTATTAGGTTTATTTCTTAGCACTTTATCTGTAGTTACTAATACAAATAAAAGTTTATCATTAATTCTAACTGATTCTGGTGTGTGTTGTTAGAAATGTATTTACAATATGCTTTATAGTCTGCTACAATATTTACTTATCTTTATTATTGATTCTCTTGAATTTTCTAGGTATATTATAATATGATACACAAGTAGAAATAATTTTACTTCTATTTTTCAAGTTATTATGCTTATACTAGTCTCTTCATGCATGTGTGCCTTTTGGGAGGTTCCCAATCCTCACTCTATGAGGGTATGGATAGTTCTCTCATGTAACGTTTTTAATCACTGTAAGTCTTCATTTGTCTAATTATAAGGGTTTGAGTTAACACCATGAACATTTCACTTTTAATTCCAGAAAGATCTTTACTTTTATAAAATTTTTCAGTCTGAAATGGGGCTTTAAAAAGCACCTTCTATGTCATTATTTTGCTTTTTCTTTTTTAAAAGATTTTATTTATTTATTTTTAGAAAGAGGAGAAAGGAAGGAGAAAGTAGAGGGAGAGAGACATCAATGTGTGGTTATCTCTCATGCACCCCATACAGGGGACCCCTCACCTGCAACCCAGGCATCTGCCCTGACTGGGAATTGAACCAATGACCCTTTGGTTCATGGGCCTGCACTCAATCCACTGACCACACCAGCCACGGCTTCATTCTTTTTCTATGCACTCTTCTGGAAATACAGAATTAATATCACCAGAGAACTGTAACAAGATTGATTTTTCCCTTTATTCATTCCATTTGCTGCCTTCTAAGTATCTGATCCTAATCCTAGTGGTAATCTCTGAAACATAACAGCTTTCTGAATATGAAACTTATTTCTTTTTACTTTTTGTCAATATCATTATAATAACTTGCCATTTACAGCATTAGAATTGTAACCCTAATAATTTTTTTATTATTGTTCAATTACAGTTGTCCCAATTTTTCCCTATTGCTCTCCCCTGCCCCACATGCCTCCCTCTGTCAATCTCCACCTTGTTGTCCATTACCATGGGTCCTTTATACATGTTTCTTGACTAGACCCATCTCCTACTTTCCCTCATTGTCCCTCTACCCCACCTCTCTGGTCACTGTCAATTTGTTCTGTATTTCCATGTCTCTAGTTCTATTTTGCTCATTTGTTTTGTTCATTAGGTTCCATTTATAGGTGAGATTATATGGTATAACCTGTATTCCACCTCCTGGTTTATTTCACTTAGCATAATACTGAACCTTATGTCTTCATTTACAAATGGAGTCACACCATTGTCTGAAAATGATTTGGCTCAAGTATTGTGGGGTGGTAAAGTTGGTTGTGCAAATGTAGATTCTGAAGTATCTGAAATAATCTTGTATATAACTACCATGAATTACTTCCAGTCTACAACAATGGATGTTTAAAAAATTCTGTTCATTTTTATATATTCTACAGTTAATATAATGGAATATTTAACTTAAACCTTTTCTAATTATTCAACTCCACATTTTAATTCTACTCCACAGAGTTCTCTATTTCCAGAATATTTCACAGAAAATATAGAAAGATGAATATTTACATATTATATATAGTCACAGGACTATTTTTCTAGTTTTATTAATTATATGCATATACATATTTTCTGATCATCACTTCAATGTGAGGTAGAATCCAGTATTTTGTTATTTGATATTAGAAAAAATCCTCCTTTTGGTGAAACCTACTGACAAAGTTTTATACAAATTTGTTACAAAATTAAGCCCTGGTAGTATAGGATAATATAGGATATTTATGGTTCACAAGTGAGTATTAATGGTGGCAGATTATGCGCATGTTAATGGAGTTTAATCAACACAAGTTCAGAGCGCACTGCTATAGGGATCGCACCATGAAGTGATGGCGGCTTCATGTTGGGTTCTAAACTTCATACCGTGAATCTTTAAAAAGCAGTTTTGGAGTAATGTGAAAAGAAAAGCATGTTGCATAATTCTTAAAAATTTATTTCATGACATTCAATTTCTAAAACTGCATTATAGTACTTTAGAACTAACTGTTATTTTATTGAGGAAAAACAATTAACTTGGAAATGGTTTTTCTGTAGCTCAGTCTCCGTATCTTCTTCATAGTGAATATGGTATATATATGGGTCACAGGAACTGCAGGGACTGGAAAGCCACAGCAGGAAGTTTTCACTATTAAAAAACAATTGCTCCAATACAGCAAATTAAAAGAGCCTGTTAATATTTGGTTATTTCTAGGGTGAGGAGCTGATCTAAAAACAAATCCCTGTGCCTCGCATTCCTCACGTATTGCATATAGGGAAAAATGCTTCAGGTTAACAGGCATTAATTTTCTAAATAAAGACATCATTAATCAGTGTTTTGGTTCACAATTACTTGGCAATGTGAGAAATATAATTGCTCTCTCAGACATTAATAATATTATTAAACATTGTGTCTGACTAAATTATCAGTTTTGTTTTTGGTCAGAATATTCATATCACTGTCAATATAAAATTGATTACTCCAAGTTAGGTCACTAGTCTCGTGATAGTATAGCAAGCTAGGAAGTAAGCCTTCAAACGAGTGAATAGAAAATTTGTAAACACACTATTGTAACTTAATACCATATTCAAAAATTAAAAGTATTAAAATCTCAATCAAACCAATGAAAATCTTTGGAATGTTTTATAATAAAAGTATCTATGAATATTATGATAAACACATAAATAGCATAGGAAATATCAGCAAGTTTGATTTTATAACAATATTTCTATTACAAACAAAGTAAAAAAATATTAGGATAGAAATAATTATAAGTAATACCTATGACAGCAAAATAGGTAATAACACTAAGTGCTAATGACTAAATAGAAATCATCCACAATTTGGTAAGAAACATTAAATGAAACAAATTACACATATGTCACCACCCAGATGACTCCATAGTGTTCCATGCAACCCCCTAGTTAATAAATACCCCTCTTCTTTCCACCATTCTTTTCACGTCATAGATTGCATCTGCCAGTTACTGAAATTTATACAAATGAAATCACACAGTCCTGTACTTCTTTTGTTTCTCACTTTTTTCATTCAGCATAATGCTCTAAAGTCTGTCCATGTTGATACATGTGTCAGTAGTTAATTCTTTTTTTAATTTTAATTGTTGAAATTCTTTTAATTTATTTCTCTGTACTAATTTATTATATAAATATGCCATAGTTTGTTTATTGAGAGATTTTCTTACTGTTTTGAATTTTAAGCTATAATGAATAAAGCTTCAATAAGCATTTTTACATAAATCATTTTGTGAACACATGCATTCAATTATCTTGAGTTTACCTGTAAAGAGTAGAGTTTTGGGAGCTGGGATAGGTCTATGTTCAAAGTTTTCAGAACTAACTAAAGGTTTACAAAATCATTGACTATGTTTTGTATTGTTATTTTAATTGCATTTTAATTGAGTTGTTTACTCTATATCATTTCATTTGGTCTTTGATATGTGTTGATATACCATCTTGCGATTTTTTTTATTATTTGACCAAGTTGATTTCATCTCTCTTAATTCCATATTATTTTTATTTTTTCCATCATTTTATATTTTGGCTTTTTTCCATTTTTATTCATAAATAACTTGTTAGCTAAATTTTGTTTTAATTGTATTTTTTGTGGTTATACTGGATATTAAAATGTTCACTCTTAGGAATTAGAATTACAATGTACTAGCTTGCACTATTCTTCACATTTCACACTTCACACATGTAAGACACTACAAGAATATAATTCTACTTTCTCTCCTATCCTTTGGTTTTATGATCTTAGATTTTATTTTGATATACTTATAAATCACACATTATAATGGTAACATTTTTACTTTAAACAGATATTAACATTTGAATAAACTAAGGGAAAAATCCAGTCTTTTATATTTACTCAGATATTTACAGTTTCTAATGCTTTTCATTATTTCCTATAGAGTCAGTTTTCTATCAGAAATCATTTTCACTAGTGTTTAATTTTCATTTATCTCGAAAGGCTTTATTTCCTTCTCATTTATGGAGGATATTTTTGCTAGGCTAGGATACTGGCTTGCTTCTTGCTTCTTGCTCTTTCCTTTCTCTTTTTTACTCATGCTCCTTCCCTCTCTCTCTCCCTCCTCCTCCCTGCCTCCCTCCCTTCCACCCATCCTATCTTCATGTGTCTCTAACTCTAATTTCTCCTCCCTTTCTTTTCCTTCATTTGTTCTTGTTTCACCCTGTTAGGTGTTGGGCCTATTTCAGTTCTCTGAACTTCTGGTATCTGTACACTGATTTTTGACCTAAAATGTGAATTTTTTATTAATTTATCTTCAAATATTGCTCTTTGCTCTCTCCTGTTATTCTAGAACATTTACATCAGAACATTCAATATATTCCTACATATTACTAAAGGTCTGTTCATTAATTTTTAAAATCATATCACAGAGACTTATTTGAATTTCTCTGCCTTTTTTTACTATCTGTATTATATTAGGGATCTGGGTTATGATGTTATTATTTTAAGTGTTGAATTTTTTTTCTTACAAGCTTTTAATGTACATGCAACTTTCCTTATTTACATGTCTTGATTTAGTCATTCTTAGGATTGGTTTTTAATATTTTTGTTCCTAAGTTATGTTATTCCTGGTGTCTCTTCAGAGTGTCTTGAAAATTAATAATAAAGCTTCTTATCAAAGTTTGAGTCAGAATTCCAGCTCTATATTATATTAAGTACATTTTCCACTTTCATCACTTTAGAAGCTTAATGTTTATGTTCAATTCTTAGCCAAATAAACCGGGAGAAACCTGCCCACCCCACCTTAAATTCTTAAACAGGCTAGTTTTCTTAGCTGCTCCTTTCTCTGTCAAAGGCTGTATACATGTATTGCTTGCTGAAACAGATCCCAGCAAATTGTTGCCTCCTTTGCTCAGTTTCTCCTTTGCACAGGAAGATCTCTGTCTTCCTGTGATGCTGTCAGAAAATTTTTATGGATAAAGGGCCAGCGTGAACCTAGAATTCATCTTGCAGTTTTTCTTTTTCTCAGTTACTGGGAATTTACTGGTTGCAGAAAACCACCTTGCTCAAGTCATGCTCCCCCTACCCACCAAACTTCTAGTCCCTCGTTCCTTTGTGTATGCAAAGGCCCCTCCCTTCACCACAAGGGACAATTCTGAAATGCTGTTTTAGCCTTAGGGCTCCCTTCTCTCAGAAAATACTATCCACTTCACTTGTTTCCCCCCCTCAGAGAACACTCTCTTACACTTCCCACATCCTGATCCCCTGGGGAATAAAACTGCAAAAAGTACTTACCTCAAAGAATTGTTGTAAAGAATAAAGTACATATACTATTTTAGCTCCTAACATGCTCTCAATCATTACAGCTTCAAATCATTATTGTTTTTATTAACTGAAATGTAATTCACAGCTTTCATTTATAAAATATATTAGTTTTTAAATATTTAAAGTATTTATTTATTTTTATAGAGATGGAGAGGGAGAGAGAAAGAGAGGGAGAGAAACATCAATGTGTGCTTGCTTCTCACACTCCCCACTTCTGGGGACCTGGTCCACAACCCAGGCATGTGCCCTGACTTGGAATCTAACCAGTGACCCTTTGGTTGGCAGGCTGTCACTCAATCCACTGAGCCATACCAGCCAGGGCTGAAATATATTAGTTTTTAAATGTAGAGAAACTGTGGCTTTATCTTTGGGTGTTAATTATTTAAATGCCTTTTCACTTTAGATTTAAATTTTCTGCTTGAATATCAGTATTTCCAAAGGAAATGAAGGCAAGTAATATGTCATGGTATTCTCAAGAAAGAAAAGCAGTTCAATTTTGTTCTATATTAAATAAATATTGTCAACTCATTAGTAAATTAATAATTCTATGAAGAAAAATAATGTATTGACATTAGAAGTAGAGTTTTTTTTCCATTGAGGTTAAGAGCTTTGTTAATTGTGGTATAAAACATTTTTCTGGCCTTGCTTTTAATGTTGTTATCATACCTATCCCATAGGTTATCAAACAATGTGACTCTTCTTCCTCCTATCAGCCATGCTACTGTATATGACTGCTGCTACTTGAAATACCTTCCTTGCTTATTACAACCAAAGCTATTGTTAGCAGTCTTCAAGATCTCGCTTCTCTCATTTGCTCCCCTAGAAGAAATTTAGACTATCCCCATTTAGATAGATCTTTATTTTATAATGGTACCTGTCTTTTTTCTTTATTCTTTCCTTTACAATACTTACTATATATCCTGTCTTTTAAATGAATAATCGCTCTCCATATAACTTCCACCAGTAAAAACTGAGAACTCCAGTTCTGCTGTGGTAAAAACTTATTGTGGATAATTCTTGGCAGAAATTGTTGCATCTTATCAGCTGTCAATTGTTCAGTCATTGGTAGTGAAGTGCTAATGAAGTTAGGTTAAAATTTATTCTAGCCTTTGATAGCTGCTCTTTGTCATAGACATGGGCTGCTCTAATGCCAACCAAATCAATGACAGGAATAAATATTTTTCTTTAAAAGGAGATGTGGGAGAGAGGAGAACTTAACAAGAAAACCTATAATGCAAACAGAAAAAATATAAATGTATAGAGTGCAAATTCTTAGTGAATGAAAAAGTTAGTCTATAGTTTCTTGTTTTGTTTTGTTTTTTGATATCAGTTTTGCTTACCTTTTATTATCCAGCTGTTTGGTTCTTTTTTAAATGAAGTAAGGAGAGGAACCATTTCTTTTTAACAAGCATACATTTTATTCAGTTGAACAGCCTTAAATATTTCAGGTAAAATCTTCAGGGAAATATAAAAATGCAATGACCTTTTCAAAGTTAAAGGAAAATTTATGTAGATGTATTCCATCACTACTGTAGGGGAAAAATACAAGGAAAATTAGTTGTTTGTATTCAAAATTTGATATTTACAAAATAATTTACTTGTTCATTTTAGGAAGAACTTGGGAAAAGTTCTTAGGTGTTTTAATATCGGGAGGGGTAGAGGGTCAAAAAGACTTTTCTTTTGAGAAGTCAAATTAAAGGAGTCCATGGACTCAATTCTGTATTGAAAATCTTCAATAACCTATGAGATATCTGGAGTTCAAGGATTCCATCAAGATTATCCTAGTAAATGTGCATATATTTTTTTGTTAGATTGGATCAACCAGCATTTTTTCTTTCACATCCTCAGTAAAACCAATGTGGGACTATAGTGAATAACAGCATTTTGCTCTCCTTGATGTTTTCCCAGAAAGTGTAGCTAAGCATATATTGCCGAGTATAAACAAATGACATAAATCTTTCTGGATAATAATTATTTTTATTTTGATGGAAAAATAATACACTTAAAAAATCTCAAGTTCACAGTTGGAAAAATTTTACACACACACACACACATCACACACCCACCCACCCACACACACACACAGTTACCACTCAGATAAAGTGTAGAATGTTTCCACCAGCAGAAGGCTCCTGAACCGTTCACAAGTCATCATTCCTCTGTCTTTCACAATAGGTCATTTCAGTCTTTTTCAATTTATTGTCATTGAAATTACCAATTTCAGATTATTTTATGAGTCATCTCCCTAAAAATTATGTCTATGGGAGTCATCCAAGATGGATGTCAAAAGTCATTTTTCCCTACTGCTCTTTAATATCCCAGTGTACAGACAGATATCAGAATATATTAACCTACCCTATTATTCCCAGGCAGTTGTTTCTAAATTGTGACAAATAAAGCCATTAAAAATATTCTTGAATGCTTTTTTTGGTGGACATAGTACTCATTTTTTATTCAGTTAGGGAAATTTTGAGTCATTGCACATACACATCTTTACCTTCAAAATCATCGATCAATATTTCATAGCAATTAGACCATTTTAGACTTCCACCCGAAACATGAGAACTTCTGTTGTTGCACATCGTCAACAACACTTAGCTTTGGATTCCTTAATTTTAGTCATTCGGATAGGTGTTTGTTTCTTATTGGATTTTAATTTGCATTTCTCTGAAGTTTTTCTTTCCCCATGTGTTGGTAGTACAATTGATTTTGTGTATTGACTTTAAACAACCTTGCTAGATTTACTTATTAGTTCTAATAATTTTTAAAACTTTTCATCTAACTTTGCAATCATTACCTGCAAATAATGAATATTTTATTAGTTCTCCAGTATTATTGCCCCATTCCTCTCTCTTATGTTACTCCTCTTTTTGAATCAACCAGGATGCTATGTAAATAAATGTGAAATTCGAGATAGTGGATCTACTTTCTCTTCCTGACTTCCTGTTTTAGGGGAGTTTCTTGTAGTCTCATCAAATAAATGTGCAATTTAGGAGAGAGCTAGTACTGCACAGGAGTTCGAAGGTACCTGTAAAACTTAACTCTCTGTGGCTTTTCTTCACTTGAAGCTCATTCTTCAAATTGATGTCACCTTGTCTCTATCAAACTCTAACTTTTGGTTTTCTAAATTGCCTTTTGGGCCTGAATTTTAAATCTGAAAAATGAGATGAATGCAAGCATCTACTCACAGCTCTGCTGTTTAATGTGTTAAATGTGTACAATTTTTGAAGTACTGCTATTTATTTATTTATTTATTTAAAGATTTTATTTATTTATTTTTAAGGGGAAGAGAGAGAGAAATAGAGGGAGGAAAACATCAATATGTGGTTGCCTCTCGCACACCCCTACTGGGGACCTGACCCACAACTCAGGCATGTGCCCTAGACTGGGAATCAAACCAGCAACTCTTTGGTTCTCAGGCCAGCACTCAATCCACAGAGCCACAACAGCCAGGGAATGGAGCACTGATATTTAGAATAATACCAAGCATATAGCAAATTCTAAGCCAGTAATGATAAATAAAACTCTAAAAAATTGCAGAGGATTATGACAATAATTGGAAATGTTAAAACATGTTTTATACTCAGTCAGGAAAAAAAGAACAATAAATAATGTTTTTCCCAATTTGCATTAGATTTCAAATAGAGTGTGAGTATAAAATAATTTTCATCTTTCATACATATATGTCTTTCAACATAGATCTGACTTTCTTCTTTAGAGCCGCATACACTCTCTGGAATGACATTCATTTTAATCATTGATGCCACATCTTAAAGGATATTTTCAGTTCTTTGGGAAACACTTTAGAAGAGAGCAAATGGACATGTCATAGTGATATTTTCATAGACATTTTGTGGATTGTTATAAAGTAGAACAGAGATGTGCCTATGATATCTAAATAACATTACTTAGAAAAGAGTAAAAGAGAAAAGGAAGAAAGAAGTGATTATTGTGTGTTTCTGCACATGTAAATGCTGGTTTAGAATCATGACATGTTCAATCCAATTCTTTTCCAATTCCTGACATTGATATACAACATATTTAAGGAATTTGGAAGTGAGGATTTGGGTGAACAGTCAATGGTTTGGGGTTTTTTTAAATTTTAATTTATTTTAATTGTTGTTCTTGTACAGTTTTCTGTCTTCAACTCCCATCTCAGCCCACCACTCCAGCCTTCCCCACCTCCCTCCCATTTTCACTCCCCCTAGTTTTTGTCCATGTGTCTTTTACACTTGTTGCTCTAAACCCTTCCCCTTTCCCCCTGGAATTCCCTCCCCTCTCCCCTCTGGTGACTGTCAGCCTGTTCTCAATAGGTTTTAATTAAATTAATTTATCAGGATTATTTTATATAATCATGTTTGAAATTGTACATTTGAAGTATGTACAATTTGAAGTATGTAGTATTTGAAGTCACAGTATAGCATAGCCAATCATATTTTCACTTCCCACTAAAAAACATTACATATCAAAGGTTCACTGTAAATTAAACATAAATGAAGTAAATATAAATGATTATGTAAATAACTGCCTATAACTGTGAAAGAGATAAGATTAAAAACCTTTCTATAAACTGATCAGAAAAGCAAGAAAAATGAGCAAAAAATATAAGTAGACAATTTATAAAATATGAAATAAATAATACTAATAAATGTATGACTATGTCCTACCTTACTATGAATTAAAGAGAGGCAAATCAATACAACTGGGTTATAGAGATTCTATTGTTTTACCTGTCAAATTGTTAGGCCATGTTTAAGGTATATTAAATTCTGGTAAATATGCTAAAACTGCAACACTTTCATGATTGACCAGTGAAAACATGCATTATCATAATTTTTCTCAGAAGCAATTTAAAAATATGAATCAGAAAGTGAAAGATACTCATATCATATAAACTGTAAATTTTATTTCTAGGACTTCATATCTAAGAAAATGTTCTGAAGTATAGAGAAAGATTTTATTATGTAAAATGAATTATGTAATAATTGTGTATAAGATTTCATAGTGGCAGTATACGTAATATTGAAAATGAAATTAAATGTATAAACAAGAGAGGAGTTATCAAAATTATGATATATCTATAAATTTCAACTTTATACAAAGTAATGTACATCTATTATTTTTATTTGATTAGCATCACTTCTCCAATTTTGGTCTTGGAGATCTGTATCCTTATTTATATCTTGGATCTCTCCATGTCCAAGTAAAACTCTTATCTACTGAAATGTCTCTCTCTGTTAAACACAGTGCTTATAAAGCACTGGAAAGGGACTCAATGTGGGTCAATAGAGTCCTTAATAAATCTCGAACCAACTCCAACCAACTCCAGCGGTAGGCAAAAGAAGAAGAAAATCCCCTTTGGAGTAGATAAATTGTGTAAACAAAGAGTCTAATGCTTATTGTGCCATTGCCTTTACCAAGGACCAGCTACATAATGTTGAGGGCCTAAGGGCAAGCTAAAAAAGAAGGGTCTGTTTTTCAAACCTCTAGACAGCAACAGGAGATTATCAAAGCAAACACAGGGACCTTCTGAGCACAGAGCCCTGTGCAATTATACAGGTTTCATGCCCATGAAGATGACCCTGTTTCTTTCATCTGGAGATAGACTCTGCAATTAGAAAAAAACATAAACTATCTACAGAGAGAAGTAGAGCATCTTAGTGGTTCAGAGCCAATGACTATGGATGGCCTAATTATAGTCCTGCCTTTGGAAGTTAATTAAGAAAATGCATTTCTTTTTATTGAGGATAGTGTGAGTTGGATTTCTGTTAATTGCTGCTTAATTAATCTGAATATCACTTGCTATATTTTTGGTAGGAGGTTACAATAATCTGGGGGAATTATTGTTTAATCTTTGGTTAAAAGAGTAATTTCAGACCCTGGCCAGGTAGCTCAATTTGTTAGAGGGCCCTCCTAACACACCAAGGTTTTAGTGTTTCTTTTTGGTCAGGGCACTTACAAGATCAATCAATAAATCATTGAATGCATAAATTAGTGGAAAAACAGACCAGTGTTGCCTCTCTCTCTTTTTCTCTCCCCCACTTCTTCTCTCTCTCTAAAATCAATCATAATGAAAAGTAAGTTAATATATTCATTCAACAAATATTATCAAGTGTTTTTTTTTTTTCAATGTGTCCATTTCTGTTCTAGATGTTGACACAAAAACAAATTAACAGGCCCTGGCTGGGTAACACAGTGTTTAGAGCACTGTCCTGATATGCCAAGGTTTGCAGGTTCAATCCCACAGTCAGGGCTCTTCATTCTGCTCTTCATTTTCTACTACGGGAAGTTAGATCATATGCACAATAAATAAGTAACTATGTAGCATGTTAGATGATTATAAAAGGGAAAAAAACCTCATCAAAAAACCAACCTTTTGGAAAAGATTTCAGTGATATGGGTAAATGAATACACTAATATCAGAAAAGAATATTTTAGGAGGATGTAGCTGCCTGAACACATGTCCTGAATTAGGATAATGCCATATCTGGTGTATGTGAGGAATAATAATGATCATTGTAGGTAATGCAGGAACAGACAGATGCAGATATACATGGAGAGGAAAAGGAAGACAGAAAGGAAGAGAGAATGAGAATGAATTCTACTACAGAAGATGGTAGGTAAATCACAGAGTGTTAGCATTTTGAATAAGGGAGTTAAAATGTCTGATAATTTTTGACAGGTCATTTTTGCTGTTGCTTGTAAAGAGACTGAAAAAAAACACTAAAGACAGAGTATGTGAGATAACAATGGATAATGACCAGATTCTAGACACACTTTCAAGTTAGAGGAAGCCAGGAGGCAAAGATGACAACACAATTTTGCCCTATCATGATACGCTGGAATATATACACATAATAATCAGTTAACATGTATTAGGCATGGTGTCAAAGTTTTGTATGCTTCTTCCTTCTTATACTTTCTTTTTTTAATATTTAATTTATTTATTAATTTATTTATTTTTAGAGAGAGGGACAAGGAAGGAGAAAGAGAGGGAGAGAAACATCAATGTGTGGTTGTCTCTTGTTTGCCATCTACTGGGGACTTGGCCTGCAACCCAGGCATGCACTCTGACTGGGAATTGAACTAGTGACCCTTTGGTTTGCAGGCTGGCACTCCATTCACTGAGCCACACCAGCCAGGGATCCTTCTTACTCTTTCATTTCATTCAAGAAGTATTTAGTGATTTAAATGAAAAGCATAGGATCATAGGCTATGAGCATATTCAGAAAATGCAAGTAGTTTAATATGAATCTCTTGTAACTACAATGTTGAAGATTAGAGGGGAGGAGGGAAGGGGATAATGGGAGAAAGAAGGGGAAGGGTCAAGTTAAGGAGCACATATAAAGGAAACATGGACAAAAAATGATGGGGAGGATTGATTGTGGGAGGTGGGGGTGTAGGGCAGGGGAGAGTAATGGGGGAAATTGAAACAACTGTAACTGAACAACAATAAAAAATTTAAAAAGAAAAATAAAAAATAAAACATCTTATTAGCAACCAAAAAAATAGACTTTTGAAGTGGACACTACAGATTGACAGTATTTGTGTCTTATAAGAAGGAATATGGATTTTAATTAAAGGTAACATAGAAAACAAAAAGGGAAAGTGTTTCAAAAAACAGGAAGGAACTCAAATACTGACAACTGTGGAACATTATCAAATTGCTTAAGCTTAGGAACAAAATTAAACCAATAATTCCATTGAGAGCCAACCTAGCATTTAGCACTTAAAACTAGTTGGGTAAGATACCAACTCTCTCACTTTTAACTGTGTGATTTTAAGAATATATTTATGTCTAATATGATAAGCAGAGTATATGTCCTCTCCAAAATTCATACATAAAATTTAGGGAGATGTAAAATGAACCAAATGTGTTTTATAGTCATGGAAACCTAACAACTTGATTAAATCTTAGATTGATTCAGGCATGATTTTGTATCCTACCCTCTTTTTTTTTTTTTTTAGTTAGCATAACTTCACTGATTATGAAAACATCTCTATTTCCTCATCTGTAAACTGGAAATTAAAATAATACTTTTCACATACAGTTGTTTTGAGGAAATTTTCATAAAAATGCTCAGTAAGTATCATTGATTGTATCATTAATATTATTATCACCATCAATTATTTACAACCTACCAGGCTCTGTGATTTCTATTTTCTAAATGCCACTACTAATTTTCAAATCAACCTTGTAGGACATGTAGCTTATCATAATTTTTACAAATGAGAAGACTAGAATAAAGAAATAACTTGTAAGAAGTTTAGAAATTGAAAAGTGATGGAACTAAATTTGAGTTTGAGTTTATTTATAAAATCAACCCTTTCAAAATATTTTCTGCTATAGTAATAGTAATTAGGTAGTCCTGATTAAGAAAAAACAATTAATAAGCCTTCCCTGTGAAGGCTGACTTAGACACTTCAGATTTTGCTAAGTGAACATTTTTTATTCAGCAATAAATTCACCAAGCCCGTTATTCACAGGATGAAATGCAGGTTACTATTGTGTATGCAGGATTACTAATTTCTATGTAAGAATAAACCTTATAGAGATGTACTATAATATACATTTGCCTTCATCTGTTACAAATTGTTGCATTTATTTTTTGTATAACATAAATTAGCAAATTATAATTATTTTCACACTCCAGCTGTGCATATTACATCACCAATTAACCAATTTAACAAAGTTAGGTCTGTGACTCAGACTAATGCACTTTCTGTTTATAATGTAGCAGCAGGAATAATTATTTTGAAACCCTCATAAAAGCAGTGCTTTCAATAACTATAAAACCAATGTACAATTAAAAAGTGCTCATTAAAAAGTTCTATTTGAACACAATACCATATTTTTCCCCAATAAAATATCCTTTAGGGCTGAGCAATGAATTACAAACCTGATTTTTAAAAAAAATTTTAGAATTATTATGTAACAAAATGCTAAATGACAGCAATAATAATGTACTTCACAAAAACCACCTTGTGTCTTAACAAAATCTTACTGAAAAATTTATTTTAATAAAATAAATGTATCCCAAGTTTTCAAATCTAAAGCAAATCATTAGTCAATTAAAAATAATTCTGTAACATCTGAATACACATACAAATTTCCCATTATTATTAAACAATTATATTCCAAATGACTTTGGAATTTGTAGGACATTTCAGCTTTACAGCTCTTTATAATTTTATGCTCATATGAAATTTTCTCACTATGTCCTATCAAATCTCCGCCATTTAATTTCTAATGTTTGCTCTTTTCCATACCCACTGAGATCACTCAATTTATTTCACAAAAAGCGTTCCTGCCCCCTCCAACCTGCTATTGGTCTTTTCCACCTACAATCTGGTCTACGTAATCACTGCCAGTTTAATCTTCCTGAATTAGATGCTTGTCATATAATTTCCAATTTAAAACTTATACACTACTTATGAGATGAAGATGGCATTGTTGAGCCTAGCATTAAGAACAAAATATTCTCTATCCTGATGGTATCTTCCTTACTTTGAATTTATTTTAAAAATCCAATATCAAGAACAACAAACTTAGCAATGTCTTTAGAAAGACTTTATCACTCTCAGTTACTATACACTTATCCATTCTCTTCCATCATTTATAAGTCTAAAAATGTTTTATTACTCTCTACCCATCACCTAACATTATGTCAGACACAAGATAAGTCTTCAAAATATTTCTAGAATGAAAGGAAGAATAAGGTTACTCTTTCTCTTATGTGTTCTTGGCTATGCCTTACTTTCCATGTCCACTTCCATTATCCCCCTAAGCTCTACAACAGTAAGCATTGTCCTTCTGAGAACCATTAGAAAGTTAGCAGTAAAAAATAACAAAAGCTTGAGGACAAAGAGCTAACCGGGCAATGAAAAATTATGGGCACAGAACTGAGGAACACGCCCTGCGCGCGCGTGCACACACACACACACACACACACACACCCTGTGACTATTAACTCCAACCAGGAGGCTGCTTTGTTTCCAGAAGAAGGCAGAGTGGATGAGAAACTAGACAGAGCTTTTGAAAGCCTCTCTGGATCAAAAGGACACATTAGAATCAAGGGTCTACAATTTTTGTAAAGATTTTCTCCTAATTTCAACTTCACTCAGGCTTCTCTGAGTGCTCTTTTATTTTTAAAGATTATGTTTATTTATTTTTAGAGAAGGGGAAGGGAGGAATATAGAGGGTGAGAAACATCGATGCAAGAGAGAACATCGATCAGTTGCCTCTTGTATGTGCCCTAACCAGGGACTGAACCCACAACCCAGGCATGTGCCCTGAGCAGGAATAGAACTTGTGACCTTTAACTTTGGGAGAAGATGCCCAACCAACTGAATGAACCACACTAGTCAGGGCTGAGTGCTCTTTTTGCCTAGGCATCAACTTTGGTAAAACACGGAGAAGATAATAGAAAATTAAGAAAAGTTACAAATAGATGATTCAAGGGAGAAAAACAATTGATATTAAATATACTTTATAAAAACTCAACATGAGAGACAAGAAAGTTATAAATGAAAGGATGAATATAGTATCATTTAAAACATATATGAGTATTAACCATTTTAAAGTCTGACAATATGAAATATTGCTGAACATATAGAGCCAGATAATTATGTGGGGATTGCTGTTGGAAAAAGCTGGTATGAGCATTTTGCAAATGTTTCTCAATATCTACTAAATATGAATGTAAAGTATACTTCCTAACAATTTCACTGAAAAACAGAAACACCCAATAATCTTTCATACCCATGTATCAGGAAGACATGTAAACCATTACTTGCCATTGAAAGTAGTTAAAAACTACCCTAATGTCTATCAATAAGATAGTGGATAAATAAAATTTAATACACTCATAAGTGAATGATCATCATTCATAGCCCAATAGTTACCATTGAAGCAAAACAAACTAGCCAAAACCACAATCACTTAAAACAACAATTATGTATTACATGACTTAGCAACTGCAGCAAAAAAAAAAAAAAAAAAAAAAAATCCCAAACTTAGTGACTTATAAATGATGATTACACAGGTCAGTGATTCAGGCCATTCTCAGTGCATGGTTCTTCTGACCTCATGTGTGCTTCCTCGTGAGTCTGAGTGATTCGGACACCAGGCAGCAGTGTCTGCATCATTATGGATGAATTAAAACATACACACAGACTACTGAGTCTGGTGGAGGAATAAGGACAACAGCATGGCTTTTCTCTCAAGAGGAGCCAAAGCCTCGTGGCCTCCTCCATGACAGGCCTTTATTCTAATAATCATCCCCTTAAGTTCAACAAAGGAGCCAATGCCCCTCATTACATCACAGAAGGACATTAGCAAATGAATAAGCAGGCTTACACTGGGCCCTGCAAGGTACTTGCAGGGTGAGGGGGTTTCAGCAAAGCAGCACACTCTCAAAACAGCCTAAGTATATTGCAAATTGATTACCCATGAGGGAACCTATCTGTGGACGTGGGTCCTGTGCATCTCCGAGTGGGAGCTGGGCCCACACCACACAGCAGGGCCTGCCACATCTCCCCCCTTTCATTTTAATAAAACCACTATGATCCCACAAAGCATGTGGTTTGCTGATCTCCCACATCAACCTGGGAAAATAATTTGCAAATATATCAAAATACATATAACATTATTATAATCAGTAAGCAACTAGTGGTTCCAAAGACCCACATTCTCAGATTAATCCCAATCAATCATTGTTAGGCAGTAATGGTCAAATAGGTAACATTCAAATAACTCTGAGGGCCTATTCTGAGTCAGGGTTAAATAGCTAAAGTGCCATAAAAATTTTGGGGAAACACTTATTTTAGGCTTGGACCCTTATCATTTAAACTGAGGGTATCAGTGAAGTAGGCTTCACAGGATTTTATGCTTTCTTTCTCAGGCCTGATTGCACCGGGGAATCTGTCTTTCCCAGCACAGGGCCACATCCACCTCTGGCATTGTCTCAGGCTTAAGCGGATAAAGGAGACATCTCCCAGATGGAAATGGGGACTCGGGCTATATCAGAATAACTGGGGGCTGGGATGGGGGGGGCGAGGGTCCATTAATCACCCTCTCTTTGCTGTGGCCCCCCAAGTCCTTCCATGAGGGCCATTCCACATGGTCATGCCTGTCTTAGGTGACCCCTCCTTTGAGGGAATCCTACCTGTCATTGGCTAACTGACCAAGCATTGGAGGCCAAATATGAATGCAGTGGAAGTAGCGCTCCTGCCAGGGAGATAAGCCTCATCTCCTTACTGGTTCAGGTCTTCCTGACCGAACAGACCCAGGAGAAGCGGGTCCCTCGGGCTGTTACACAGCCCAGCCATGAGGTGTTACAGCCTCTGAGACCAGGCAGTGCAGTTCCCAACATTTAATCTCCCAATTTTTTTCATTTGTAAATGCAATCGTAACTGTTTAAACCTGTGGAACCTACTTGTTGTTCCCGAATGCAATATTAACAACCTCTATATATATCATAAGGCACAAATAGGGATTAAGACAGAGGCATCCAAGGGTTGCTAGGACCCAAACTTGTATGTCCAGTCCATAGAAACAGTTTTTAGGGTTCAACCACTGAACATTATGGGGCATGGAGGGATTGTTGCTCTCTGCAGGTGGCACCCGAGCCTCGGCCACTGTCATTGGGGCAGGCCTCAACCTCCTCCATTGGCAGACACAAGCCCCTGAGTGGCAGTGTAAATGTCCGTATTCTTTCTGGTGTTCAGGGTCAGCTGAGCCATCTGGTCTGTCAGTCTATTGATTCTCAGCTCCAGGGTAGAGCTTTGCCTCTGTCCCACCCATGACAAGGCCCCACTCCTTTGGCTGGCGGCCAGACAGGACCTGTAGGAATGGAAACAGACACACCCTCTTCCCCAAGTTTAGTTATAAAATCTACAGAGGCTTTGCCAAGAGCCATCTCTCAGAGAATCTCTATATAAAAAAACCTGAAGATAAGATGACTTTGGCTCCTTCTTCTGAAAACGTTTCTCGATTGGAGTACAAAGGGATTCATCACAATTTAGAAAATTATATGTAATCAAATTTTCGGGAGGAAGGATTCATGACTCCCCCATTTTTCTGTTTAAGAAGATTTTTAAAAATATGATGAGCCCATTCTACAATTTTCTGACTGGCTGGATTGTAAGGGTATACAGGGCCGTTATCAGTTTTAATTTGCTGAGGCCGTCCTGACTGATTAAAGCCCTAAGCCAATGGGCTTGTATGTTTTAGCTGAGCTTGGAAAGACAGGCCCCCTGCTGTTTCTGCAAGCTGCAATGCGAAGGGGGGAGGTGCTCTGAAAAAATGTTTTAGACAAAAGAAAAGTTTGCACACCAAGGGCCTTCCATGACTTTAATTAACCGTTTCCCTTGGGAGAAGAGCCAGTTCTTACCCAAGAAAATGATCAGTATTTTCATATACTGAGTTAAAAAAATTGTATTTGCTTTCTGCATAGAAGGGCTAGTTCTACGCAGAAAACAATACACCTACTTTTAATTATTATTATAATAAGGTCAAGGCTCTGGCATAAATAAGGAGGGTTTTTAAATATTTTTTACACAAAAATATAGTGGGATAGGCACCCCCTATCCCACTATAGCATGCATTTAGATTGACAAATTTGTGAACATTCACAGCTTTCAGAAACAGTCTTTTCTCTGCTGGCAAATACATTTTTTTTCTTTTTCTTTCTTTTTTTTTTTTTAATGTTTGCAAGTGCACTGGTGTGGCTAGGCACCTCCCCCAGCCCAGCTGTCCGTAATGGCAGAGACCCTCGTCCCTCCCGTGTGCACACATTGGCGAATTCCCAGGGCTCTCCTCATCCACCACCAGGGCTTTTAGCAGCCCCACCTCTGGAGGTGCCTCGGCCCCTCTCAGCCCCTCTCAGCACCGGGGACATAGCCCAGCTGCACCCCATACTGTGCACCCGCAGGACCTCCCAGGTACAGCCCGTCTGAACGATTCAGGGGAAGCTCTGGCCCACATCAAGAGTCGCCGGTCTCCGGGGGCGGCCAAGCACAGGTGCACTATCGTGCACTCTTCTTCTGTCCTTCCAAGCTGTAGAAATCCCGTATCTGGGAGAAAATCAGCATCCCCATAAGTGCTAAAAGCTAAAACTTGCTCTTGGTCTAAAAGAGCTCGTTCCTTGTGGTTGAGGTCCGCAGAAACTTTCAAAGAAATTTTTCTAATGGGCCGCAAGACGTGGCTTAAAAGAAAGAATTTGCTGAGATGCCTGTAACCTGTAACTAGTTGAAGTTCCCAAAGTTGATTAAAGGGAAAAATCTTCGCTCTTTCTCCCAAACCCAGACCTTGGTTGAGGTTGCCTCCCAGCAAGAGCTTGGGAGAGGGAGCCAAGCTTCTGCTTATTAAAGGTAGAGTTGCAAGGTGGTCGTGAGAGAGAGCGACCAAGGAAGAAAATCCTATTCCTCTGAATCCAACACACCCGACGACATTCCCGAACAGGACTCTGGGTTGTTGGCCCTCCTTACCTTGGGCTGAATGTGCATGAATACCCACCAAGTTGGTGTGCTTTCCATAATGAAGATGGCTCGTGGCCTCTGAGTCCCTGTTCCAAGGCACCAGCTGATGGGGTAACCAGCCAGCAGTGTCCACGTCATTATGGATGAATTAAAATATGCACACAGACTACCGAGTCTAGTGGAGGAATAAGGATAACTGGATAACCGACAGGCTTTTCTCTCAAGAGGAGCCAAAGCTTCATCCTCCAGCCATGACAGGCCTTTATTCTAATCCTCTCCTTTCATTCCAAGATGGATTCTCTTCACTCTTCCGTTACAACAACAGACCCAATGCCTCTCATTACATCACAGAAGAAGGATATTAGCAAATGAATAGGCAGGCATTTACACTGGGCCTGCAAGGTACTTGCAGGGTGAGGAGGTTTCAGCAAAGAGCACAGTCTCAAAACAGCCTAAGTATACTGCAAATCTGATTTCCCACGAATGAACCTATCTGTGGGTGTGGGTCCTGTGCATCTCCGAGTGAGAGCTGGGCCCACGCCATGCAGAAGGGTCTGCCACATCTGAGGTTGAAAGCATAACCGATAGAGGGAAGTGATGATCTTGTTCAGGCTTTCTCACATCGAATACACCAACTGTATTCAGAGAACTAGATGGTTTTCTGTTCTCTGTAGCAGGCTAGCTTTTGTTTGTCACATAGTGTGGCCAGATTCCAAAAGAATGAACACAGTAGCCTAGGCTCACAACTGGCACAAGTTACTACCACTGCATACTGTTGCTCAAAGCAAGTGTTTAAGGAGTGGAAAGAAAATCAACTCTATTTTAATTAAATTTATTTTTATTTATGTATAATTAATATACCATATTATATTGGTTATATCAGTATGAAATATACAACATAGTGATTTGACATTTTTATACTCTATGATGTGATCACCCTACTAATTCTATTAGTAATCACCTATCACTGTGTAAACTTATCACAATAGTAGTGACTATATTCCCTTTCTCATTTTCACCCTTCTTCCCATCCCCTCCCTTGTGGTAACTAGCCCTTTAGTCTCTGTATCTATAAGTCTATTTTTTGTTTTGCTTTGTTTTTATTTTCTTTTGTTTTTTGGGGGGTTTCACATATAAGTGAAACACTATGGTATTTGTTGTTCTCTGCCTGGTTTATTTCACTTAGCATAATGCTCTCTAGACGCATCTATATTGTCACAAATGCAAAATTCCCTTCCTTTTTATTGTTGCATAATGAAAGGAGTTGCAAACACATTGCAAAGAAAGAGTTATAGCACAGAGAATTAGATAATTTAATTGCTTTTCTGAACAATATTCCAAATTTGTCATGATAGTTTATGCATTTATGAGTGGGCTTGTTGTCATATCATATAGGTTGGGCTTAGGTGATTTTGATTCTTCTTGCTCATGCACAGGAAGGTTAGCTAAGAGCTCTACTCTATGTATTTTTCATCCTATTTTTGGGACTAGTGGGCTATCTCAAGCATTTTCCCTTCCTTCCTTCCTTCCTTCCTTCCTTCCTTCCTTCCTTCCTTCCTTCCTTCCTTCCTTTCTTTCTTTCTTTCTTTCTTTCTCTTTCTTTTCTGTCTGTCCTTCTGTCTTTCTCCTTTATTTTTTACAGTTGTTTTTAAAACTGAAAATATTTTTACAGTGGATTAAGGTTCACACAAAATGAAGGGGAAGATGCAGAGATTTCCCGTATGTCTCCCTGCCACCATGCACACATAGGGTCTCCAGCTTTCAATGTCTTCCCTCACCGGAGTGGTGCATCTATTACAACTGATGAACCTGCACTGACACATCATAATCACCCAAACTCCATAGTTTATATTATATTTCATTCTTGGTTGGTACATTCTATGGATTTGGACAAATGTATATAATAACATGTATCCATTTTTATGGAACCACACAGAGTATTTTCAAAGCTCTCAAAAATCCTCTGTGCTCTGCCTATTCATCCCCTCCCCTGCTCAGACATATATTTTTACAGTGATGGCAAAGAACAAGTAATAATATGCAATGTCAAGGGGCCCTGGATGTCAGTGAAAAATTTGCATATAGTCTTTCACAGTGACTTCCATGTGTTTCATCTTCCCCTGGTTTTAAATTCATGAATCAACAGACTGCTTGAGCCTTGATACCTCACTCTTCTCCACTCCCACTCTGAACTGTGCTAGAGAGAGGGGGGTGATCTCTTACAGCCAGCTCCCTGAACAATCTCTATTTCTATTCCCCATAGAAGGTGTGCACAATGAGAGCAGTGTACACACATGATTTACTGGTGAATCTCTTAACTGATACGGGCTCTAATTCCCAATTCGATTCCCAGAGGAGGCTGATGCAGCATGACCTTTTTTCATATAGCATGAGTAAATATTTTTGTCAAGCAGAAAATTGATTACTCTAAAAATGGAATTTTTGATAACTTTTTTTGAGATGTCAGTTAGATTTAAGATTGATAATTGAATTTATGACGAGTCTTATAAACCTGGTCTTAGATTATTTCTAGATGGAAAAACATTTTAATAGATTTGCCTTGGTCATATTTAAGAGCATTGCAAATTCTCTCAACTCTGCTTTGTCAGAGATGAACAAAACTTTTTGAAAATATACTTTTTTACTGTACTTGTAAAGGAGTTTAGGCATATAAAAATAATATTTTGTTTGTTTAATTGTATTTCTGAGTGGTCAGCTGGGCTGCAGAAAAGCAGAACTAGTTTTTTCATCTGCTGTCATCTACTCAGTCTTGCTTACAGACAGAATGGAATTAATTCTATTCAATTTTGCTACTGTTTCTTAAGCAAGATAATTATTTTTGAGACCCTGAACACCTCTTTTAGATTCTTTACTCCTGAGAAAGTGGTTATACTAAGACAGTAAGTAAAGCAATATATTTTATCATGTTTTCATTTGTTTGTTCTGTCTTTGTGTGTTTATTTTACCCTCAAGTAATTTTTTATTGTTGTTCAAGTACAGTTGTCTCCATTTTCACCCCCCATGCCCTGCCTCACCCCACTCATCCCCGCCTCCCACCCTCGAACCTACCCCTTTTGGCCTTGTCCACAGATCCTTTGCACACGTTCCTTGAAGGGCATTCCCCCTTTTCCTCTGTTATCCATCCTCCCCCGTCTTCTCTGGTCACTGTCAGTTTGTTCTTTATTCCAATGTCTCTGGTTGTATTTTGCTTGCTTGTTTTGTTGACTAGGTTCCACTTATAGGTGAGATCATATGGTATTTCTCTTTCACCTGGCTTATTTCACCAGTTCCATCCATGCTGTCACAAAGGGTGGGAGCTTCTTCTTTCTTTCAGCTGTGTAGTATTCCATTGTCTAAATGTAGCATAGTTTTTTGATCCACTCATTTACCGATGGGCACTTAGGTTGCTTCTAGCATGTGGCTATTGTAAATTGTGCTGCTATGAACATTGGGGTATATTGTTGTGTGTTTTTAAAAATAAGTGGGATAAAAGATGAATATTTGAATCAGCTATAGAAGATATTGGGGGAAAATAACCACAGGCTTACTGTGTAGCTGTCAGCAATTAATTATAAGGTTATTTTATTCTGTTCTGGGTTACTTTGTCTTGTGGAAATGATATAGTAAATAGTGTGGTATCCAACAAGCCAAGAATCTTAAATTCTAAAAATATAACAATTGACATGATATGTCAGTTTCCACAAACAAATTAACCTTTCTCTATCCATGTGTCCCTGTCTGTGAAATGAAGACTACGACATTTGTTTGTAAGGTCACCAAAAAGTTTCACAGATAAATGAGAGAATATTCTCAGGATCTTTTGAGACCCAAAATTCTTAGGAAGAAGAAGGGGGAAAAATGCTAAAGCAGCAGAAAAAATTGGGGGCAGACTTTTGCAGCAAATACAATTTACTTACATACAATTTGAAAATGTGCTTTATAAATCCTAAATATTATGTTATGTTATATAGGTACATTAGCACCCCCCCAGCAAATTTCACTAAAATTTGTGTGGAAATTAAAACAAATAATTCTTCTATTTTTATATTGTATACTTATAAATTAGGCAGTTCTTTTACAGCATTTTCAGCCATTTCATGAAATTTTTATCTAGCACTTGTTTACTGTAGCTTAAGATTTTTTCAGTGAAACTGACTTGTGGTATTAATAGATATAAGTCGAATTTACTTTATAATCATTATTACATTGGCTGCTTTTGTGGATGGTCTAATAAGTTATCTGTGATGAATAGAGCCTTAACTAAATGAAAAAATATATTTCTCTACTTTTCAGAACATATAAGGTCAAGCTCAAGAGTGTTACATCAGAAGTACCCTTTTTTTAATTGGCCTGGAAAATTATCAAAGAAGTTCTTATTTTGGCCCTTCAATATATGAGGACAAGCATAGCTTCATCCTATATGCTCAACCTCACAGTGAATTAGGTGATCATCCTTTTACTTAAACTTGATGTATTTCTTTTCTTCTCCCAGGATTCTTAGGTTTATGAAGGTATCATATCCTAAAATCTATTCTGTTTATATGATTTTTCACTGTGGGAACACTATTTTATCAGTTGATATAGTTTTATTCAAGTGTTTACTTCTATAATTCATCTGAGCAGAAAATGATATTGAGCATGTTAATATGTCACAACAAGCCTTTCAAATAAAGTGCCCTCCACTTTACCTAGGCATCAGTTACTTTATAAGATTTATAGTCAATAGTGCAATTAAAATATATGTATTTCACTGAGAAAGAGAGACATCTTTAAATTTTTAATTGGGCTACCCAAGTTGCTATTTGTTTCTCTCTATATTACTTTATTTATGTTTTCCTCTGTATTTCTCATTATCATTAAACCAATGCTTGATTTATATGAAACTACTTAACTCTAGACAATGACTATTAAAGCTTTGAATAAAACTATTTTTCTTTGTCTTTCTTGGTGCTAGACTTTAATTTTTTACTTGTGTAGTTACTTACTCCAAGAGAGAGAAAAATGTAAATGCATTTTCAAAGAAAAAACCTGAAATATTATTTATTAACATATTTAGTTTCAACAGTGACATCTGGACTCCCCTAAGGTGCAATGAAAACAAATATAATAGTATGAAATGCAATAAATTTATAAAAACTATCAGGAAAAATGTTTTGAAAATAAATTTTAAAGAATTCATATTAAAGTTATTTGTGCATATGCATTGTCCATTGTATTTCTTCCCAAAGTGTCAGCTAGCATTTTCTTTAGAACAAACCATTCTGAAACTTCTTTTTTTTTAAGATTTTATTTATTTACTTTTCGAGAGAGGGGAAAGGAGAGAGAAAGAGATGGAGAGAAACATCGATGTGTGGTTGCCCCTCGCATGTCCCCTTCTGGCGAGCTCGCTTACAACTCTGCCTGTTCCCTGACTGAAACTTCTTCGCTAAAAACCGTATGTCATTATTCTGTGGGTTCCCTGGTTGATTTTCTGGGCAGAGCTGGATTGGGTGGCCATACGGTCTAGGATAGGCTGACTCACGTGTCTCAGATCTCAGCTGTGATCGCTGGAATGGTTGCTACTACTGAGGCTTCTCTACACATGACCCCACCCTCTGAAAGATAAGTCTAGTCTTTTTACATGTTGCAGAAGTGATTCAAGAGGCAAGAGAGTATAAACCCAATATATATATGCCCTTTTAAACCTCATGTTATGTTACCTTTTGTTCCATTGGCTAAACCATGCCATATGACTAATTCCAGAGACGTTGTGTGCATAGATATAATATGAACTATTTTTAATAGAAATAAATAAATAGAAGAGTAAGAAAAATGCCTATATGTGAGGCAAAGATGTAAAGATATGACATAGTAAACCCATAATTGAATAGAATATTAAGGGAAACAAAAGAGAAAAAGGAAAACACTTTCACTCAATAGTTTTTCTCATATTAATAAGTTTTGGCAGAAATCTATGAGCAAAGTGATAAAAATATATACATATGTGTGTGCTCATTTTGCAATAAGGTTTGGTATTTTGTGTGTATCTAATATAATGATCGAATCTTTATGTCAGCAACTTATGTTTAAAAGAAATTTAAAACTGATATTACTTCTATTCTTTTATTCTATGATTTAGCTAGCATTCCCATTATACTTAGAAATTAAAATGTATTTATTACCATTATTGTTCCATTACTATAATTAATGTTTATGCATGCTAATATTTGGCACAGTTAAAATAAAGTAAAATATTTACATTTGACATGGGTAATCCAATAATTACTAATTACTTGTTTTATGCCAAATTATTAATATGAGAAAATGTGAAATCTCTGCTTTGGTGTGAAATGTTTATATTTATAAATTATTCATAATAATGAATACATTTGACAAAAGCTTTATAGGTCCAGCGTGACAGATTTCTAATCAATCTTGTTACTTTATCTTGGAGAAAGGTCATTGAGATCACAATCCTTCAATCTAGGCAAATAATAGAGGCAAAATATTTGTAATCTACTGATAATAGCTTAGAAGTTAAATAAAGGGTAAGGTTAAAAGTTCAAGTCATTGACTGATATCCTCATTCTGTAGTGTATAGCCCAATTCACAAATAATTTACTGTTGTTTGATTAATGAAAATGTGCCTATTGCCTGACTCTGATAAGAGTCAGTAAAAATTTTGTATAAATATTAATAACTATATATACTAATCAATGGAAACAGACCAATATCATCATCTATCACAACATTATATACAAAATATAAAATGTCACTTTGATTAATGTTAATATGTATTCATTCTTAAAATGAGAGGTCATAAGAGCTAATTATTGTTATTTAATATTATGATTAATTATTTATAATTTACACTTTGATGTGGAATACAGGTTACTCTTATTCCTTATATTTATTTTAATAAATTAAATGGCATTTCATTGTGTTCAATATCTGTAACATAGTGGAATTGCAATTGTCTTTATTGTTTCAATATAATTTATCTAATATCATAAGGCTTCTGCTTTTTCCCAAATATTTCCTTATTTCTAAGAAAGTCTTTCAAAGTAAAAACTGAGAATATTTATATAAACTTCAAATAAAACAAATAAACACCAGAAAACAATTTCTATATGTAAATAAGGACATGTGTTTGAATCTAAAGGGAAAGGACTGTATATGTCATGTGGGACATTTCCACTTGTAACATATAAAAGGATAGAATTCAACCAGAGTGGGTGGTTTCTGAACAAAAAATCCTCACAAGTCATTATTATAACGATGTTTTCACAGCATAATGTGCAAATGTTATGAAGATTTGTGATACTTTAAATCCTAGATCTTCTTTTTTCTCTCTTGTGTCAATATTTCTGCTCATTGCTTTCCCCTTATCAGCATCACAAGCGGGCCACTTATTTCTTGAAACAAACAAAGTGAAATCTACAAACAAAACAAATCAAATGAAGCCGAACAAAAACACTGATGGAAATTTATAGCGCACTTCCTCCCTCACTACAAACATTCCCCTCTCCTCATTGTGAGAGTCATCCACACTTTTCTACACTTTCCCACTTATTCCATGCCATCCACCTGCTTTCCCAAGTCTGCAATAATCTGCCTGTTGCAAAGCACAGAATGCGCTGCTTATCTCACTTGACCCCTCAGGGCAATGTCAGCTCTCCCAAGGCAAAATAATGTTCTTATTTCCTTCTTATACTTCTGGTTTACTTCTCTCTCTCTCTTTTTTTAGAATCCTTTTACTGTGTGCCCATTTTTAAAATATTGATATTCATAGCAATGCTACAGAATCTCAGGGAAATATCTGGTGTTTGACACTGCTTCTTATTTTTTAAGTTTCCATTTGGTAGCGGCTTGGCAAAAGTGCTTACATGTATTTCTAAACCTAAACATTTGGAAATACAGTGTCCGAGTCAAATCCAAGCTCCTTTATTTACAATCGAGGAGTTTAGGACCATGGGAAGCCACCAACCCAGGTCTGAAATCCAGTTTTCTTGTGCCTTCTCCTTAAATCAATTATATTGTATGTCAATTTCTCTTCCATACATTTCTCCTTAAATCAGCTCCCTGAAGTCAACTCTGATCTTCATTTCTTTTGACAGGTCACACTATAATTTAATTTGGGAAACAATACAAAAAAGAAAAGTACAGAGACAATGTAACAAATGCCTAGGGAGTTTTCACATCAGTAAAATGGGGATAATAATTGAACTTAACTTACTGGGTTGTCTTAAGAAACTAGGTTAAATCAAATCTAAAGTACTCAGACCAGTGATTCTTAGTCTTAGTTGATTATGGCATTTAACTGTGAATATTGTAAAATGTCCTGATGCCCTGGCTGCAGCCTAGAAACAATTAAACGAAAATCTCTGCATGCACAGTTCCTAGTGGTAGTTAACACTTAACACTGCCTTAGAATATGCCTCGCACTGGGAAAATGTTCAATTAACATTAACTAATATAACTATAATTAATATTAAGATAAGTATGTAACATTTGCTTCCAAATTTACATTTTATAGAGATTTGAAATATTACTGACAAAACATAGGAAACCAAAGTTGAGCCTGCTACATGCGCCCTTGTACGGAACAAGCACAAAGAGATCTGAGAAATGTAAACATTGTGTGGACAATAGGCATGAATTTTAGAAAGTGTTGAATTGAATTTTAGAAAGGATTGTAATTATTTTTTTCTTTTTCTTTTTATAAATTGTTGTTCTATTACAGTTGTTCCAATTTTTCCCCCTTTCCCTCCTCTGCCCAGCCCAGCCCACCCCCCACTCCCACAGTCCATCCCCACACTGTTGTCCACGTCCATGGGTCATTTATACATGCTCTTCAACTTGTCCCTTCCCCTTCTTTTCACCATTTCCCACTCCCCTGTCCCCTCTCGTCACTTTCAGTCTGTTCCATGTTTCCATGTCTCTAGTTCTATTTCGCTCGTTAGTTTGTTTTGTTCATTATATTCCTCTTAGAAGTGAGATCACATGGTATTCAGTTTAGAAATACATGTAAAACACTTTTACCAAGCCACTATGAGAACGGAGCCCAAAGAAATGAGAAGCAGGTGTTTCCCTGAGATTATGTAGCATTGATATGGAATCCTGCATAAGCTGAGAAATAGGAAGCAAGTTTTATTTTTTTAATTTAAAGTTAATTATTGTTTAATAATTGAGAGCTGCATGCACATGAATGCCAAGTATGAGGGTCAGTGATGCTATATGATTTTGTGTATTCAACCAGGACATACCAAAGTTTGAAGTGCTCTGGGCCAAGGTGAAAAGTTGTATTTGAAAAGATTTTTAAAAAGACAGTTCATATGTCTGAGTGAGCACATATTTTTATAGAGTAGAGAAACTGGGAATCCAAGAGAGTGATGAGAATTGATGATAATAATTGGTACATAAAAATGCCTTCTGATTATAAACACTTGACTTTAATTTAGAATGCAGATAATGTAGTTTTAGCAATTATACAACTTACCAATATTCTAATTTGAGGGACTTTCTTATACTTCAATTTTATTTGAATAAAATAAGGGTGTTTCAAAAAATAAAATATTGCTATTCATCAGAACTCCGCTTCATGCTTTCTTGGCTTGTCAGTACATTTATGCTCATTCTTAGGCAATTCCCTCCCAAGACATTCGTCTTGGAACCCATCCATCATGTCATAAGAAGCCCAACTGAGGTGGAAGGAGTTGACACTGACAGCTGAACTCAGAGCCCTCAATTAACATCAACATGTGGAGGAAGCATCTTGAACACCTAGTGCTATATAACCTTCAGATGAGGGTCTCTCTACCTGGTTTCAAGTGGCAACTAACTTAATGCAAAAAACAAGCAAGGACACTCAGCTGAGTCCAGTGCCCCACCAAACCCAATAAGTTTAAGGGTTGTTTAAGATGTGGTGATATATAGCCAAAATTATTAGTAAGAAACATTACCATGGTCCCATACAAATACCAAACACAGAATGTATTACATATGGAAGAATTAGGAAGGTAATTATTGGAGCTGTTTGTTGAACATTATTTGTATTAAGTTAATTTTTATTTTCAGTTGAAAAGCTCAAAATATTGTTGGTTATTAATAAGATAATAAGTAATAATAAAATGTGGATGACAATAGATGCTTTTTAGAAAATTTAATATGTTATAGTTGTTAAAACTTCTGAACTTGTCATATCACTCTTATAAGACTTGGCAATTCCTCTGCTGGGATAATACCCTAAGAACCCTGAAACACCAATTCAAAAGAACTTTTGTACCCTAATGTTCATAGCAACACAATTTACAATAGCCACATGCTAGAAGCAACCTAAGTGCCCATCAGTAAATGAATGGAACAAAAAACTGTGGTACATTTACATAATAGAATATTATGCAGCAGAAGGAAAGAAGGAGCTTCTACTGTTTGCAATAGCATGGATGGAACTGGAGAGCATTATGCTAAGTGAAATAAGCCAGGAGGTGAAAGAGAAATACCATATGATCTCACCTGTAAGTGGAATCTAGTCAACAAAACAAACAAGCAAGCAAAATATAACTAGAGACCATTGAAATTAAGAGCAAACTGACAGTAACCAAAGGGGATGGGGGAGAGAATAATGGGGGAAAGCGGGGGAAGGGTTTTCATGAACATGTATAAAGGACAAAACCAAGGGGGGGTGGAATCAGGGGAGGGAAGTAGGGATGGCTAAGGTGGAGGGCTGTGGTGGGACATGGAGACAACTGTACTTGAAAAACAATAAAAGGAGAACTTTTCACCATTATTATTTTATTTTTATTTTTTAGCTCTTTTAATTATAACCATGGTAATGATTCACCTATATCCTAGATATATCCTAGATATATATATATAAAATATAATGTATATAAATGTGATTTTTGAGTAATGATGATAAAAGTACTGTAAAAATGTCAGATATTATATATTATTTTAATTTTGAGCAAATAAAGCTTGTTTTTATCTTAGCGTATTTGGCAAATCATAAATTAATAATAAAAAGCATAACATCTGACACATAGTCTCATATATCTTTATAATTTTATTTATTGATTAAGAATTTGAACAGCTCCAGTAGGAATCTCCAGCAGTTAATTTTCTCCCTTAATCCTTAAAACTGCCTGTGTAAGGTTAAAAAAGTGTTCTACATGGTCTTTTCAAGGAGAGTAAATTAAGCAATAAAAACAAGAAAGAATATGTTAATCAGATTTATTCTTTTATGTTATTTTTATTGTATTTCCCCAATCACTTAATGAATCTGTATCTTGTCTCATGTAATAGGTAACAGCTACGTAAGTCCGCTTTTAGCACTACATTGTACACGGAATGGCTGATCAGTTTTCTGCCCAACTTTTACTGTGTTATTCTAACAAAAGCTATTGCTGAGAACACCAGGCCGGAAGGGTATTAATTTTGAAATTGCATATGCCTAACATTAGATCAAAATGAGCAATTTTATTTGATCACACTTTAAGTTGATGTTCTCTGTCACAGAATCAAAGATAAAGTAGTACCTAATTTGTGTTACAACTTTATTCATTATTTAAGTGTTTTTCTCTCAATATATTGGTTACAGTCCACATACGAGAGTTATTTTGAAGGGCAACAAATAATTTGGAGAATGTATTTTATAGAATTCTGTTAGTGTCTGTGTATGTGTATACAAACACAGTTTTTTAAGTAATGTGGTGTCTCTTTTTAACACGTACTAGATACCAACAAAAATGAATTATGTAAGTGACTAAGGGTTCAAATTACTTCCTTAGATATTCTATTATGAATCCTCTAGTTACTATATTTTGAAAAATAGTATTTCCAAAGGAGGTCCTTGCAATTATGCAAATATTCTGCATATCCTCTGTGGTGGTAGATATCCCCAAACCTACACAAGTGATAAAATAGTATAGAAGTAAATTCACATGGCCACACACAAATCAGTACAAGACTGGGGAAATCTTACTAAGGTCACAATATTTAATAAATGTCAAATCCTGTACCTATTGTACCATAGTTTTGCAAGACATTACTATTTGAAAGAAAATAAGGAGCATATGGAATCACTCTACATTATTTTTTACAATTAAATGTAAATCTGCAGTTATTTCTATAAAATTTTTAAAAATGAAGTGATTACTTTGTGTTCATAAATTTTGTTTACATAGAAGTATAAGATGATTTATAAAGAGAAATGATTTTTAATTTATTTAATATTATGAAGTTACAATAAATCCTGTTTAGGCAATGTGGCTCATAAAATCATTTTTTTCCTGTCATTTCACAAACATTTCTAAATCAATGCTATATGCCAGGCAGTGCAATATGCTAACCCAGGATTGTGAACCTGCAAAAATGAAACACAGTCTATGTGATGAGGGCTTTAACAATCTGGACTTAGAATACTTAAAATATATGTTTATATAGTAAATATGAGCAAAAGGATAGAGGATAATTTTGCTTCAGGTAATAGAGGAAGTCCTCACAATTGTTATGAAACATAAAGTACACAGGATGAAAAATATTTAAAGTGTTGTTGGAAGGAACTGTTTAAAAATATGCCTGTCATTTATTTTATTCTGTTACCAGGGATACTTAAAAAAGGAGGATATCATCAGGCAAAATATTTTTGTAAACATGGTGATTTAACAGGTTTTCAAGCAAAAACAACAATGGTATTTTTGAGAAGGAGAGTACTGTGTACAGAACACATTTACAATGGTGTACTAGGGGGCTTATTAATTAAATCTGCAATCTATATTTTTATGGGGCAGGATCATTGAGAAGTAAGTAAACTGTGTCATTAGTTGGGTATAAGAAGATATTCCAAAACAAAATGTCTCTTTATTTAGGTGAAGCGTTCATGTATCCCTTAGATCTTCATGTTAACTCGGGACCCCAGAGCTCTTTCATAAGGCTTCATAAATGTAGAGATATTTATAGAACCATTATTCTATAATATCCAAAGTTACAAGCAACATAAAGGTCTATCAATGGGTGAATGAATAAACAAAGTGGTACATTCATACAATGGAATATTATTCAGCCATAAAAAGGAATCTAATAGTGTTACATAATACAATTTGTATGAACCTCAAAAGTATCACGCTAAGTGAAAGATGTCAGACACAAAAAATGCATATTGTATTATTTATTTTTTAAAACAATTTTTACTAGGGTGACATTGGTTAGTGCAATTATATAGATTTCAGGTGTACAATTCTATAATACATCATCTGTATATTGTGTATTTACACTCAAGTCAAGTCTCCTTCCCTCACCATTTATTCCCCCTTTACCCTCTTCTGCCACCCCTACTACACTCCCCCTGACAACCACCATACTTATGTCTGTGTCTATGAGGTCATTTTTTGTTGTTTAATTCTTTCAATTTTTCACCCATACCCCAAACTCACTCCTCTCTGACAGCTGTCAGTCCATTTTCTGTATCTATGAGTCTGTTCCTATTTTGTTTGTCTGTTTATTGTGTTCATTAGATTCCACATATTAGTGAAATCATATGGTATTTGTGTTTCTCTGACTGGCTTATTTTATTTAGTATAATGCTTTCCAGGCCCATTCATGCTGGTCACAAAGGGTAGGGTATCCTTCTTTTTTTATGGCTGAATAGAATTTCATTACATAAATATATCATGTGTTTAATCCATTTATCTACAGATGCACACTTCAGTTGCTTCCAAATCTTGGCTATTGTAAATAACACTGCAGATATTTATAGAGTGCATAAATTATTTCAAATCAATGTTTCAGATTTCTTTGGATACATTCCCAGAAGTAGGATCACTGGATCATAAGGCAGTTCCATTTCTTGCTTTTCTGAGGAACCTCTGCACTGTTTTCCACAGTGGATGCACCAATCTGTATTCTCACCAACAGTGAACAAGGGTTCCTTTTCACCACATTCTTGCCAAACTTATTGTTTGTTGATTTATATTTGATTTATTAATGATAGGCATTCTGACAGGTGTGAGATGATATCTCATTGTGGTTTTCATTTGCATTTCTCTGATGACTAGTGATGTTGAGCTTCTTTTCATATGTCTGTTAGCCACTGGTATGTCCTCTTCTGAGAAGTGTCTATTCAGGACCTTTGTCCATTTTTAAATTGGATTGTTTGCTTTTTTTGTTTAAATTTTGGGTATTAACCCTTTATCTGATTTATCATTGGTGAATATATTTTTCTTTTCAGTGGGCTGCCTTTATCTTGTTCATGGTTTCCTTTGCTGTGCAAAAACGTTTTAGTCTGAGGTAGTCATCTCTGTTTATTTTTTCTTTTGTTTCCCTTGCCTGAAGAGACATATCAGAAAAAATATTGCTACATGAAATGTCATAGATTTTATTGTCCCTGTTTTCTTCTAGGATTTTTATGGTTTCTTGCCTTATATTGAAGTTTTAATCCACTTTGAGTTTATTCTTGTGTGTGGTGTAAGAAGGTGCTCTAGTTTCACTTTTTTGCAGATATCTGTCCACTTTTCCCAACACCATTTATTGAATAGACTATATTTTCCCCATTGTATGTTCTTGCCTCATTTGTCTAATATTAATGGACCATTAAGGCATGGGTTTATTTCTGGGCTCTCTATTCTGTTCAGCTGATTTATGTGTCTGTTTTTATGCCAGTATCATGCTGTTTTCATTACTAACTATGCCCTTATTATGCAGTTTGATATCAAGAAGCATGATTCCTCCAACTTTGTTCATTCTCAAGATTGCTGAGACTATTCAGGGTCTTCTGTGGTTGCATTTGAATTTTAAAATACTTGTTCTAGTTCTGTGACACACTAATGGTATCATGATAGGATTTCAAGGAATCTACAGATTTCTTCAGATGCAGAAAAAACATTTAATAAAAGCCAGCACCCATTTATGATAAAAACTCTCAGCAAAGTGGGAGTAGAGGGAACATACCTCAATGTAATAAATGCCGTATATGACAACCTACAGTCAACAGCATACTCAGTGAACAAACGCTAAAAGTGTTTTCCTTATGATTGGGAAAAAGTGAGGGATGTCCTTTCATCACTCTTATTCAAGGTAGTACTGAAAGTTATAGCCTCAGCCATCAGGCAAGAAGAGATAAAAGACATCCAAACTGGAAAGGAAGGAGTAAAACTGTCATTATTTGTGGATGACATGGTACTGTGTACAAGGTCTATCTGGAAAAAGTCCAACAGTTGTTAATATAATGAGAATAGTTTGCAGGACATTCATGTAGCTTGGCAGCTGTGCAGAATGGACTGGAATGCACATATGTGAAAAATCATCACTTCACTGTACTAGTCAGTGGGGGTGCTAGACACCAGTGAATGAGCATGTGCACTGTGTGTCCATCACATGCAAAATGACTGAGTGAGAGAGCAACAAATCTGCATCAAATTTTGCATTTAGCTTGAACATTCCTCTGTGGAAACTATTTGGATGATTCAGAAGGCTGCAGCTACGGACAACTGGCGATTGGGAGCTTCATCACAATAACATGCCTGCTCATGCAGCATGTCTCATGCAGAGTTTTTGGCAAAACTCCAAATCACCCAGGTGACTCAGCCCCCTTAGAACTCAGATTTGGTGTCCTGAGACTTCAGGCTTTCCTATAACTAAATTCACCTTTGAAAGGGAAGAGATTTCAGACCATAGATGAGATTCAGTAACATATGACAAGGCAGCTGATGGTGATTGGGAGAACTATTTGAGGTCCAAAGGTGCCTACTTCAAAGGCAACTGAAGTGTCATTGTCCTATGTACAATATTTCTAGTATTTTGTATCTTCTTTAATAAATGTCTCTAGTTTTCATATTAATGACTGGATACTTTCTGGACAGACCTCATATATAAAACCCTAAAAATTCCATCAAAAAAGTATTACAACTGATACATTAATTCAGTGAGGGAACAGGATATAAAGTAAATACCCAGAAATCAGTTGTGTTTTTACACATTAATAATGAACTATCAGAGAGGGAATGTTGAAGGGACTTATCTAAGCAAAAGAAAGTGATCAAAAACTATGAACAGTAAAATGACAACAAACTCACAACTATCAACAACGGAACCTAAAAAAACAAAAACAAACACAAACTAAGCAAACGCAGTAGAAAAGGAAAAGAATCACAGAAATGGAGATCACATGGAAGGTTATCAGCAGGGACAGGGAGAGAGGAGAATGGGGGAAAAGGGGAGAATAGGGAATAAGAAGCATAATAGATGGGGAAGGTTAAGAATACTATAGGAAATGGAGAAGACAAAGAATTTATATGTACAACCCATGGACATGAACTAAGGTTGGTGGGGGATGCTGGAGGGTGGGAAAGTACACGGTTGAAGGGGGCTAAAGGGGAGAAAAATTGGGACAACTGTAATAACATAATCAATAAAATATACTTTTAAAAAAGTTTAAAAAAAGAAAAGAAAACAATCCTGTTTACAATTGCATTAAGAAAACAACAACTTGGATATATTTAGCCAAGGAGATAAAAAGTGTGTACTCAGAAAATTATAAGATGCCAAACACTGAAGAAAGAAATTGAAGCAGATACAGGTAGAGTTATATACCAGGTCCATGGGTAGAAAGGATTAACATCATCAAAACATCCGTACTACCCATAACAATGTATGATTTATTTTATATGTAATCTCTAGGCAAACTGTATAGCGCTCTGACATAAATTTAGATGGTATAGCCTACTATGGTAATTTTATGTGCTATATTTTATAGGACTAGCAGCACAGTAGGTTTGTTTATACCTACCTTACCCACAAACATGTGAATAATTTTAGTGTTAGCCCTGACTGTGGATTTTCTTTTTATAATGCAAGTGTCTAAGTCAGATTGGCTTGCTGAGGTTTCCATTTCAAAGAGGCATCAGTTTGACAAAGGTTCTCTCCAGTAAACACGCTGCCAGGCACACCAGGAGATGAAGAGCCATGCTGGTAGTACAATGTTGTAAATGCACCAACTGCCACTGTAAAGGACATTTTTAAATGGCTAATTAAATGTTAAGTGAATTTCAGGTACATGCTTTGCATAGCCTGTCTGCGCGACCTCAGACAAGTTACTTAGCTGCTCTGTACTTACTATTGTAAAGACTAATTTATGAGGTTGCTTTAATACTTAAATAAGAGCATGTGTGTGTCTGCCTACAACTGTGCACAGAGAATTGTTAATTATCACCAAAAGATATTTTAATAATTAATACTATAAAATCATGACTATGGTAGGTTGTTTTAATTACAATAAGAAATGATGAAGACTGATGGTGGTGGTAGTGATAGATGGCAAGAATCACATTCTGAGAATGTATTACAGGGTCTTGGTTTTATGGGCATCAATGATGGCAGCCTAGGGTTTTGTAGGTTCGCTCTTTATGGGAGAATTTAAAACCTAACAGTGGTATAATTTAAACCACAGCTCACTCACATAGCAGGGTTTTAGTTTATCTTGTCTTATTCTTTTTTTCTCTGCCAAGTGTTTAAAATCAATATGTCTTCATCCCCCCACCCCCACCCCAGAGATTATTGTAGGACCTTGGGTCCAATTAAATGGCCAAATTCAAGTTTAGAATCTTAGCTGAGTATTGAGTATAATTAGGTGGCTTACATTTCTCCTTGACATTTAGGTTCATTTATGTGAGAAGACAAATTTCTATATATGACCCAATAAAATGCCAGAATTTTGTATTTGTTTTAGAACTTATATTTCCACCTTATAATGAAGTTCTGTGTGATTATGCTTTGTATGCTTTCTGAAAATATTTCGTATATCTTTCTGAAATCTTGTTTGTGGTAATGGTGGTTAGGGGCCTTAGAAAAATCTCAATTTCTGGTCAGTGAAGAAAAATACTACATTGATATTAAATCTTAAGAGAATAAACTACATACTACCCTTATAACTTATAAATCCTGATGTGATTTAAAAATAATTTTGTGCACTAATGCTCAGCAATTTAGGAAATGATTATTATTTTATGTTTCAATAAGAAAACAATTAGAATCTGGGTGAGGAAAAGTTTAAATTTTGAAAATTGCTAGTCTAAGACTAAACAAAAAAAATATTTCAACCAAGATATGTAGAAAGTATATTATTTTACTGCATCATTTTATCAGTTCTTGACACCAAAACAAACACATTATGCCCTGACTTTTAATGGTGGTAACTATTATGATATCTGAGGAGTCTATTTTGCTGTTTTTTTTTTTTTTTTTTACCATGACTGAACTGTCATGTGATCAGAAAATTCAAAACCAGCACCCAGAGAAAACATTAAAAATCTGCAGAAATCCAGGCATATAATGGCAAACTTGTTCAAGTCCTCAGGTTTCGTAAAGAAGACATTGCATGTCACTTTTAGAGGTCATTCAGTAAAAAATAAAACCAGGAGAGTGGACCTGTAAGATTCAGCCATTCTGAAACCATAGTAAATATAAAGTGTTCATGAGAAAAATACAAAACAGTAAATCTGTTGAAAAATTAGGTTACTAACTTATTTGCTAGAAAATTAATTATGCACCAATGAGTCATTTTCTCCTACCTCCAGATTTAGTCCTCCTTTTTGAGGTTTCATGTTTCTTAGGACCATGTCACATTTGACTATTATGGTATTTGCTTTTAATATGTCGTCCACATTCAAGTGTTTATAATGTACTAACATCATGGTAATACGTTTGCTTTTTGGGATGTGTGCTAACTGCCAGCATGTACTGAGCATCCCTTCATAAAAGGCTATAATATCAATTACATTTTTATTTAATGCTTTTTATAATACATGTACAACTGTTCCACAGTGTTTTAGCTATCTGATGGCTTTTCTAAAATACAATACTCATGTATGATTTCCATACGCCTAGCTCATATCCCGCTGTACTTATTCAATAGATCTTTCCAAATAATCTGTGGGTACACTAAAATATGTAATGACTGAGCCTATTAGCCATTGTACCATGTTAATTGACTGTGTGTTTCCACTCACCTATCTCTGAGTAGGAGACCCTGCAGGTTGTGTACACATCACTCATTCACCCCCTTTCCACAGTAGATAGTGATTTTGTTGAGATATCCAACCTTCACCCCCTTCAGCCTGGTGCCTCAGGGCAAGTGCTAACCTAATTTTCGGAGTGTGTTTTATTTGTCCAAGACTATTTTCATTTGCCATGACAGTAACTGATTCAGAGATGGGCAGATAATCAAGTTTTGGCCAATGAAATGCAAGAGAGACTCAGAGAAACAGGTATTTTCTCTCCTTCCTCTGGATAGTGTCACACATGTTATGCTTTCTGAAACTGCAGGAGGCTTCTTCACATGAAACCAGAACTTAAGGCAGCAAAGTGGAGAGAAAGAGGGCAACTGGCCCTGGATAGAGTCTTTGCCCTGTCACATCAGACAGTCCTGGAGTGGTCACTACCGCCACAATTATAGATAGAAATGAGTGATAAAAATCCATCTGGAATTAGATTGTCTTTTACTTGTAGCTACAGCTATTAAATATATAACTTTCTGTCATTCATTTGTGTGCTTGTGAAATCACAGAAATGACATGGAAACTGCCTTTGTCCTGGATCCCATAGTCATTTAATTTTAAGTAGATTAATTATACATAATGTGGAATTCAGAGGAGTTAAATAATATATAGAAAGTGAGCTTAAGCCTTGTGGCCACCTTATTTAAAAGATTTAAAAGAAAAAAATCTGATTGATGAGATTTGAATTTTCAATCACATTAATCATGTCAATCATAAAATTTACAGTTATGCTTTGTGCAAGGAGGTAAAATCTTATTTATCTGTGAGGTTTAAAACGATCACTTTTATACATATTTACAGTTATGCTTTGTGCAAAGAGGTAAAATCTTATTTATCTGTGAGGTTTAAAATGATCACTTTTATACATATTTAACTTATTACCCAAAAAATGAATAATAAATTAAACACAAACATATATGTGTGTTTATACAATATATACATGAGTATGCATATATAAGTAGTATATATCTTACACCCCTTTACATATGTACTATACCTTAAAAAAATAATACATTTATATTTTATATTCTAGTGCTCAGCTTCAACTGAAAAGTATGTTTATTTTTTTTTAAAAATACCCTATAGGCTCCATGAATTTGATAAATTATGGAATTTTCTCTAGAGTCACAAATTTATGGCAGACATTTTCAAAATACAGAGACAGCAACATAATGGAATATAATTACATCCACCAGCTCCTTGGGAAGCACTGTTTGAGAGAACTAGATACCCGACCTAATATGCAAAATTGTTCAGTCTTCTAAAGAATCTTATATTCACACCCAGGTGTTTTAATAACCAGGACCCCTTTCATAGTCAGGATAAAAGTGAACTAACAACATCAGTAATACTTCTTGCTTCCTCAGAAGTAGTAGCATATTAGATTAGGCAGTTTATCATTCCTGAAACACTCAGTTCCTTTGACTTTTTTCTTTACAGTTTTCCTCCATTATTATTTTGGGAAAAGTACTATTTTCTGACATGCAAATTTTTCCCTATAAAATGCTTCTGTAATTTAAAAAGAATGTATGCAGGAAAAAAGTACATTTTAATATGGTTATGTAACATGGACATTTTATAAGAAAAGTTAAGGAGAAAGAAATCATAAACAGGCATTTATTTGTCCTAGTCCATCTTAAAACAATCAGATTAGTCTTTAATTTAATAAAGGAAGGAAATAAGTATAGTCTAAATGGTATAGCTGTCAATTAGAATTACTGTAAGAAGTAAATTATAGTTTATACAAATCACATACATTCAATTAATCTAAACTACTTGTAGTAATTAAGCTAACAAAGACGGATTTACCTATTACAGCTGAGATTAAAATATTAATCCGTGCTATTGTGCTGTAAGTCTCTAATAGACTTAAACTATTAATTAGTTCAGTAGATATTTAACATATAGTACAAAGTTTACACTTTAGCATAGTTCTTATCTAATAATCAAATGGGGAGAAAAAATAATGAATATTCAATTAGTTCAGATTGTACATTTAACATAAATTTATAACATAAACTTGTTACTGAGATATGTAGAAAATAGAATTGTCACTATTTGGCTCTGCTAATCAGTAAGTTTACGTCTGTTGATCTGGTGTCTGATTTACATTACACATACTTTAAAACACCGCTTGTGCCTTCTGGCCAGTATCTACTTTGCCAGAGGGTATTCTTTCTACACAAGAAGACTCATTCTCAGATACAAATCATACCTGAACTAAGTGTTCCTGATCAGTGACATTTGTTGAGAGGTATTATTTTATAGCTATTTCATTTTCATGTTGCAAGATCTGGACTTACACTACATTCTAGACTACTTAATAACCCAAATCCTTAATTCAAAAAATGGACACTATCTGTCCTAAATAAATCATTTTGACTTAAAAAATTGTACCTGAAAGAAGTCTGCACTCTAAAGTATTGGGGATAACAGGCAAATCTGGGTCTAAAACACTGGCTCTTGGTTTTCATTCAAAAGATTTTTCACAAAATCACTTGAGCCTTGACAGTTAAAAAATATATCACTTTCTCTTAAGTATTTTGGGAATACAAAGAACACAACTCTATACTTAAACCTTACTTCTAACTAGGTAAGTAAGAAGGTAGGTGAAGGTGAAAATTAAAAGACTAAATTATTTATTTCTTTTGGAATGTTAACTATATACACATCATTTCCTCCAAAATGTCTTATGAGATTTTCTAAGGAAACAGTAATTGTTCATCCTCTGAATGTTCTCAGACATCATTGACAATCGTTAGCCCCAGCCACCACTTTCTAATTAATGTTTTAGTTATTTGTATGCATTGATAATGAAGTAATGTGCATTTAGTTGTGTTAAATATACAAAGTTTCACCCTGTGTTTTTAAAGTTTTCAACATCTCTCAGACAGAGGAAACATTGAGCTTGATACATAATGGGTTTTACTCTACCATGGTCTAATTTATCCCATATGTTATGTAAGACGTATAAAACAAATAAATCTGCCTTCTAAAGAAATGTTCTATGGAGAGACTGTCAGTGTTGAAAATCTTTCTCATTAAGGACGGACCACGAGCTACCTTGAAAGTTACAACGCTGAATTGACTTCCCTCTGTTTCAGTGCGTTTTTAATGCTTGGAACTGGGAGAAGCCAAACAGTTGCATTGCAGCGGTATGTTTTTATCAGTGGCTTAATTAATTATTCCATTTTATTTAAATAGAAGTTTCTATCAATATAATGATAGTTAATGCAGTTGAATAAAAGTTTTAGTAATTAATTGAATTTGCCTTATACTTGATACTAACTGACATTAAAAAGTCTCTGTTTTCAATATAAATCTGTATGTTTTCAATGATGAATAGTAAAGTATATTTTCTAGATTAAGTGTTAGTTGTAAATGGAAAATAATTATTGGGTAATATTGCTTAGGAATGAAACAAAGTTTGCAGTTAAATTTAAAATATGCTAGAGAAGTTTCAGATGGATGCTTTTAAAAGCCAACAGAATCAGTTTTTGCATTATATTTTATGAAAAGTGCTGGTGTACTATTATAATAAAAAACATTATGTTAGCTATTTGACTTAAAAATATACAATCTATACAACAGTGATGAAATCACCTCAAGACAGAAAAGGATCAAGTAAAAGTGAATCAAAATTCCCAATATTCTAGAAGATTTGTTTTTCCCCTAAAAGATGAAACCAAGATTTTTATGATGTTAGATGAATGCAAACACAATTCTGAAGCAGTATTTTCCAAGCTACTGATGTCCCACAGAAAGGTAATTTTACAACTAGTCATGGGTAGTGGAAGAGTTAACGGCCACACAAATTTAAGAAATTTGCCATAAAATACCACTTTGTGAAGATTTATATTAAATATTAGCATATAAACTACCCATAGTGGTCCAGTTTTAAGAAAGCAGCTTATCTTTGTTCAAAACATTTTAGGAATATATTTAACCCCAGGGATTTTTAAAAAATTGATTTAAACTCAATTATTGTCCCATAGCTTCAGTGTCCCAAGACACATCAATTTGGGAAATGCCCTTCAAGGCAATTTAATTAAAGACAAATAATTAGCTATTACAAATACTACTACTTCTGCAGATAAAATTCCACTATGCTGCCTGAAAATGTTAATAAAACTAACAGTTATAGAGGACTAGCCGTGCATCAGCTACTGCACAAATATATATATAAGCAATATCTCATATATTTCTCTCAGCATCTGCTTGCTCTTCTATTCCATGTTCCACATTGCTAAAATAATTACCTACAGATCAATTTGATATTTTAATTTTATTTATGTTATTTTGATCATTTACCATTAAGCCAAAAGACATGTTCCAGTTCCTTAATAGGCTATAGAACACACCTCATAATTTGCTATTTATTTATTTACTTTTACTTCATCTTTTTTCACAGAATATACTGTGCTAGAATAATTTTAGCAAATTAGAGATGTAGAACTTAAGTAGGAAAGGGTTATCTTCTTGTATAAGTGTGAAGAGACCATAAACCTATGAGTACATTAATTTAAAATAGAAGCAAGTCTTCTAAAAGTAATGCATTAAAACAAAGTTAAGGAGGGAGTAAGAATTACTTTAGATTGGTTGGTCGAGGAAGATTCTGCTTAATAATTAATAATTGAATTAATATTTGAAGTACAAGAAGAAATTAGCCCTATAGTCCTAGAGAAATTAACAATAGTCAAAAAGTACAAAGGTCTTGAGATTTAAAAAAAAGTTTTTGTTGAAAGTATTTAAAGCAAGTGTAAGCTAAGTCATAGATACTGAAGTCTTTAAAAGAGTAAGTAGATAACTTATAGTATCAATATGTCTACACCATGGAATACTGCTCAGCAATAAAAAGAACAGAATATTGATAGACACAACCAACTGAATGAATCTCCAGAGAATTATACAGGTAAAAAAAATGTCAAAGTTTACATACTGTGTGATTCTATTCATATGACAGTCTTAAAATGCAAAAATTATAAAACTATGGAAATGGAGAAGAGATTAGTGACTGCCAGAGAAAGTAGGTTCCATTCTCCAGAGAAACATATATGCATATGGATTTATATATACAATATAATCAATATACAAACAAAATGTATGTATAGCATATATGTATAATGTTTACATAAAATAATTATAATGAATGCTATATATATCACATATATTATATATACACATACACACACTTTTATATATCTTGAAAGAGAAGATGGATGAGAGACTTAGAAGAAAGATTAATTGTAAAGGATTGGCTCATGCAATTAGAAGTCATGGGAAGTTCAAAACCATGCAGTTGCAAAGTTGGCAAGCTTAAAACCCAGAAGGCTGATGTTGCAGTCAGGACTTTAAACTTGTAAGGTCAGCCTGGAGTCTGGAAGCTCAGGCGTGATTTCTTCTGTGAGAGACCTCAGATTTTGTTCCTCAGGTTTGCAATTGATTGAATGAGGCCTGCTCAAATCATTGAGGCTAATTTTCACTTAAAGTCACTGTGGATACATAGTAACCATATTTACAAAATACCTTAACTAATAGTATTGCTGACTACCCATGCTGACACATAATAATAACCACCACACAGGGTTAGAGTGCATGAGCCCAAACCAACAACAATCTGCTTTGATTCATATGCTACATGTTGACTGCTGTTAAGACCAATTATTTATATTTTCTGTTAAGGGTAGTAGCAGCAAGCACCATCAGTATTTGTAATTCACACTCTGAATGTAGGTTGTATACCATTTTAAAGACTATCTGATGTATAGATTTAAAAAGACAAACACAGTCATTATATATCCATCACCTTCAATTTGCCGTGGAACTGCGTACATTGCTGTGAAGAAACACGTATCTTCCAAAAAGACCATATAGAGTTGTTTAAATAATAAACTTTTGTAATGCACTTCATATGTAGCTGAATTTGTAGAACTGAATCAAGAGTAAAATATTAAAACAAAGTTTTATAGAGTAGTCGTAGAGTCCTGGAAGATAATCAAAGAGAGTTTCCAACTTTCACAAAATTGAACTTCAGAAAGCTTCCTGCTGTTAAGCAATAATAAACTAATTGTGGATTCCAAGTAGAACACCACAGGGAAGATAGCAAGTCTAAGAGAAATTTAAATCTGAAGTTAGATTCTGGCTTCTTATTATAGTTATTATCCTTCATTCACTTAACTTTGTCACTTAATGAGACCCAGAATCTATAGTGACCCCAAATTTACATTTAGCTTGTCTTCAGTTTTATCCAGGGATGCTTTGAATTAAATTATATGGTTTAAAATTAATTTTACTAAGGTATATAAGATTTAACAATAACTACTGACTAAGCTGATATATTATGATCATTTTTACTTTTGACTTTTGAGGAGATACCTAATGAATATCCTACCATAATCTCTTATACAGGTGCCGGATTTTGCATTTGGAAAAGATGTGATTACTTCCAGGTACTTTCATATATTTTAACTACTTCACATATTATTTTTATTGTTTTATCTCTTTTTTTAATTTATAACATCATATATTCCATGATAAAATGTGTCTGTCATTGAGTACATCAAATACATAGCAAAGAATAAATGCAGTTCACCCAAATGGAAATTGTTTTGTGTTCATTATTATTTATTATATTCAAAGTATGGTGCTCAAATAAAACCCCATAAGCAATAATGTTATAATTTACATGAAGGCCAAAAGAAAAAAAGAGAGAGAGAATTAGCAGTGAAGAATACAAGGGCGGACAAAAATAGGTTTACAGATGTGAGTACTTGAAACGCAGTCTGTTCTTGTATATTACCTACTAATTATTCTATTTTTTATTTATTTTACAGCTAAAAACCTACCTTTGCCACCCCAGTGCTTAAAATTGTGTTCACCACTTACATTTACTTTTGTTTCATGTGGTACGTGGTTAAAATGAACACCGATGCTTTTATGATAAAAGAGAAGATATGTAGATAATAGTTAGAGTGGTCTAAAAATAAGTAAATAGTAGTCATGCTTATCACACATATATTTTAAGTGGACAGTGAAACAAGTTTAACTGTCATTTGTAAACATTACATGGATGTGGTACTTAGGTATAAATTTTATCACAATTCCTTTTAAGGATCGTCACTTTTATTTTTATTGATATTTTTATAATGGTCCCCAACATTATAACCTCTCACAAGTGTGATTTAAAAATATTTGACTATTTACCATGAAGTTTTAGAAAGCTTGAAGCAAATTACTTAGAGTCCCACAAACACACTGAATTTAACAAAGAGTTAATGCAAGAACATTTTGACTTTGTATCTTCCTGTCCTCATTTAGGACTATATCCAGAGTTTGATGTTTAAATAAAATTATTAAAATATGTGGAAAATATTTACTACAATATGTTATTTTGAATTTTAAGCTATACATTAGGAATTTGCTGGAAGTTTGGCAACAGACACAGAAATATGAGATACTAGCCCATCTGAATATTTTCTACCATATTGACTATGAATCTAGGCAAAATACTTGTATCTGAAACCTACAGAAAGTTTTGTTTCATAAGACGTGACAGATGCTTATGTCAATTAAGTCTGTATTATTAAAACAAATGTATAAGTATGTATCTTACATAAGAACGGACTCGACTTTTTTTATTATTCACTTGCATTGGTAATCTGACTATATATTAAGATAACATTACCTTTAGTAACAGAACACTGCCAAACTTTAAGATATAGACAGAATGTTATTTTATAATGTTTTAAGCAAGATAAAATGAATAATTGCAAGTGCATATTTGAAACACTCTAAAACTCATCTTCCAATATACAAAAAAAAAATGGTATAGAGTGTTCATCCATAATTAATTCATTAATTGAGGTTTTAGATAATATTAAAAAAAAGTTGATGTGTAACAAAAAACTTTATCTCAACACAGAGAAGTGGACAAATGTGACCATGAGTTAAAAATTAGCAGGTAGAAGATCAGTGTGGCTAAAGTTTAGAAAACTAGTAAGTATTACAGGATGAGGTGACTTTCAGGCAGGAAGCAAGTAATTAGAATCTTATTAACTAGAAAACCACCGAAGGAACTAGGATTTTGTTTTTAAAACATCACTGTCCTTTATTTTTATTTATTTTTTATTTTTTGCAAAAATAGACTACTGGCTTACATAGGAGGGGGATAAATAAATTAATTAATATGGTTAGTAACAAATAATAGAGCATTATTGTTTGAAAGGCGCAAAGTGAAGCTTAACATATAACTAATGCTGACAGGTTTATGTTTCTGATAATTGGATATCATAGTTTTTACTGATGGGAATAAAAAGTGTTGGGATATTCACAAATAAATATTTCATATATTATGTTATATAGATTTTACAAAACCTAAAGTAGAGATAGCTACTAATTACTTCATAGTGCTTATACATGTTGTTTGGCTTCTGGTCCTCAATTGAGAATTATTTGTTAATGATACTGTTTTGTTTGTGTTGGTGTGGAAATTGCCATTTCAGTGTAGCAAACCATCTTATGCTTTCCATAACACAGTAAGGAGCAAATACAAACAGTCATTGAAGATTTAATCTTAACAAGACATCCAGGGAACTCATGGGGATTCTTCTTTTAATTGGAAATTAAATTCTAAGTGTCTTATTTACCAAAAGGCGCTAAGTTACCCTAATCTACTGATGAGAAATGAAATTTTCACTGTTAGAAAAGCCTGCTTGGGTTTAAATATTTCAACATGTTCTTTATTTTAGTGTCTGAGAGAAAATTGACTGTTTAAGGCAAAGCTAAACAATCTGTTTTCTTTAAATTCAAACTTAAATTAAAAATCCAAAAAAGTATGAATTCACACTAGTAGAAATGAAACTCTGTTAAGTAATTCAAAGTCTTTCCTTTGTGTATAACTATACTTCATTTCTACTATTTGCATCCACACAGCCAGGTATCAAACAAAAATCTGAGAACATTGTTTTTCTGTAATTATATTTTCCTACCCCAAGTCAGTTCATGGGGGATTTCCAAGTTCTTGATTCCTCAACAGGTTCTACTTAAAATCAGGGTACAGACAAATGAATTAGATCCTAATGATGATGTAGAAATTATAGTACATTTATTGGCTTAAGGCAACACAGATTTACTCAGTTACAGTTCTTACAGAAATCTAAAACTAAGATGTAAAGAGTTCTTTCTGGAGGGTCAGAGGAGAATCCATTATATTATATTATCTATTATATTACCTTTCTCAGCATCTATAGATCTCCATTCCTTGGCTCATGGCCATTTCTCAAATCACTTGACCTCTTATTTCCATTGTCGCAACTTCCACTGATTGATCTTCCTGCTCCCTACCACCTCCACGACGAGGACCCTTGTGATTACATTTGGCCAGTCCAGATAATCCAGGACAACATCCTCATCTAAAGCCCTTAATCACATCTGCAAAGCCCCGCATACAATGAAAGATAACATATTTATTGGCTCTAGGGATTCCGATGTGGACATCTTTGGGGAGGACGTTAATCAGTCTACCACACCAAACTATTCAGGTTCTTCATGCTTTCTTCTGTAATTCATATATCGCCATAGGGTGGCTGGCACTAGGGAGACTCTTTCTCATGGATGTAGCTGCTTGCTTTATCTCCATATTCTAATTCTTCCCCCTGATTATGTAAAATCTTCCCCTGTCTTGGGATAAACTGATTTTACTTTTTCTATTCTTTAGACATAATGCCTTAAATTTAACATTTGAAATCTTTTGGGTATGAATTGATTTCTGTATGTTCTTTGGTCTCTTTTGTCAAGGACAGTTTGTATAGAACATCTTATTAATGTCCTCAATAGGATACATTATTATGAAGTAGTAATATACATAGAAAATGTTCTCATTGCTATATAAAAAATGTTAACATTCTGTATCAGATTTGTATGTAGCAAGGGGAATAAAAAATCCCTACTTAAGGAATATGCTGATATGTGCTGTATTTCAGAGGCATTAACTACTATGGGCCTGGAGAAAAATCATGCTTTATATGGGCAAAGGTAAGCATCAGGCTTGTCATAAATGCTTAATTATAATAGATCTAGAAGTTTGTAAGCCAAATCTATTACACTTTAATTTACCCTTTTAATAAATTATAACCATGCTAGTACGTGTGTTGTGTAAAAATATCCATTGTGGTTTTAATATGAAGTTTCAGTTTCTTACTAACTAATGATGTTGAACTGTTGGCTGTACTTTTTACCTATCCTCTGTTTGAATGTTCACTTACTTTGTTCATTTTTAGAGTTCCTTTTTTACCATATTATTGAATTGTAAAAGTTCTTTACATACTCTGGAGACACATTTTAAAAGATATGTGATTTGTAAATATTTTTTTCTCCCAATTCATGTCTTATCTTTTCTTAAGGCCAAGGGAAATAATTTTAATTATAAAAGTAGAGCTTATTTATAAGTAAAAGCAAATATAAACTGTTATGCCTAACAACACCTGCAGTGAACTATACAAGGCAAAATTTTAAAAATAGATAATTTGCCCTGGCTGGTGTAGCTCAGTGGATTGAATGTGGGCTGCAAACCATAGGGTCATCAGTTTGATTCCCAGTCAGGGCACATGCCTGGGTTGCAGGCCAGGTCTCCAGTGGGGGCCATGTGAGAGGCAACCACATATTGATGTTTTTCTCCTTCTCTTTCTCATTCCCTTCCCCTCTCCCTAAAATTAAATAAATAAAACCTTTAAAAAATAAATAAATAAAGATAATTTGATATAAACTATGTTAGGAAGATTTATGTCTCTTTCAAGAAGGTTAAAAATAATACTAAAGCCAATTAGAATTATAATTATCATATATACTATATTTTCTTTCTATACTATAGTATGTACTATATTATATTGTTTATAAGACAGAATCAATTATAAGTGCCTGGCTTAATTTTAATAAAGCTGAGAAAGATAATCGGATATAACTGAGTTGAAAATTGTTATTCCTGTGAAAATATGTATTCTTTTCTATGTTAATAGAAAATATTACGCCACAAACAATATTTTGTCCTAATAAAACTGGGATGCTATAACAAAATACCATAGACCAGGTGGCTTAAACACAGACACAGTTATTTCTCACAGTTCTGGAAACTGGGAAGTCCAAGATCTAGGCAACTGCGGACCCTTTCCTGGGGTGTGCCACATCCAATAGTATAGGTTTCACAAGCTTAGCCCCTTTCTTAATCTCAGAACAACCTGAAGGGTGTCTGAGAGCTCCTTATGGGGTAACTCACTCTTCTCCTTGCTCAATTTTGCTTTTACCTTTCCCTCTGCAGGTCTTGATCCCATGAGCACTGCCTTGTAAACTTCAGGCTTGCTAATTAGTCTCAGAAAGAGAATACAGTCTGAAAAGGCTACCTACTGTGCGATTTCTCTCTATGACAATCTGTGTAAGGCAAAACTCTGGAGAAAGTAGCCCTGGCCCAGCAACTCAGTTGGTTGAGATGTGTTCCCATACACCAAAAGGTTGCAGATTTGATCCCTAGTCAGGGTGAATATGGGAGGCGATTGATCAATGTTTCTCTCTAACATCAATGCTTTTCTCTCTGTCTCTTTCTTTGTCTCTTACTGTCTCTCTAAAATCAATAAATATATCCTCAGGTGAGGATTAACAAAGAACTATGGAGACAGTAAAAAGATCATGGATTGCCAGGGATTGGGGCTGGTGGGAAGAACGAAGGGGCAGTGCAGAGGATTTTTAGGGCAGCGAAACTACTCTGTAGATACCGTAATGAGGAATATTTATTCAAATACAGCCCCAAGGATGAATAGTAATGTAAACTGTGGACTTTGGGTGATTTGATGTATCAATGCATGATCATCAATTGTATCAAATGTACCATTCTGATGGGAGACTTCCTCATGGGGAGCCTAAGCATGCATTTGGACAGGAAATACATGCATAGGGAATCCTTATAGCTTCCTCTGAATATTTCTGTGAACCCCCAAAATGCTCTAAAGTGGTCTTAAAAATTAGGTACCTAGAAATTACCCATTTTAAGCATACAGTTTAATTGCTTTTATAAATCTATATGGTCATGTAACCACTGCACAGCTACAATATGTAATATTTCTATCACAGCAGAAAGTTCTCCTGCGCACTTTTGCATCCAGTCCTCGGCCCCAGTTATGGACTCTGACAACCACCAAGCTGCTACTGTCTGTGCTTAGAGTTTTGTTTTTGATTGTTTAGAATTTCATACAAATGAAATCATACCACATGTAACATGAGTCTGACCTATTTTACTTCACCAATCATTTGGAGATGCACTATAATGCTTTGTTTTGTATCCATAGTTTATTTTAAGGCTGAGAGTATTTATAGTGATACACTTACCACAATTTTCCTTTAATCCTTTCTTTCAGAATTTGGCAGTCATTTTGGGAAGCTTCTAGTTGTGGGCTCTTGTATAAAGCCATTTTGAACGTTCACATATAATACTTTGTGTAGATAAGTGTTTTCATTTTTGTAAGCTACACACCCTGAGGTAGAATTCCTACGTCTTACAGTGAATTTATATATAACGTTATGAGAAGTTGTTAAATTATTTTCCAAAGTGAATGTACTATTTTGCATTCCCATGAGCAATGTAGGAGAGCTTCAGTTCTCCAAATCCTCTCACATACTTGGCATTTGCAAGATTTTTAATCATGGACTTTTTTTAAGAGTGCTTATCAGTGTTTCTTTGTAGTTTTAAGGTGCTTTTTTCTCTCATGGCAAATGATGTTGAGGATTGTTTCTTGTACTTACTTGTCACATATATTTCTCCTTTTGTAAAGTGCTTTTTCATTTTCCTACATTTTTTTTTATCTTTACTTATATTTCACTTCTGCTAAAATTACATGTTCTGGATTGCATTAGCCATGGTTCTCCACACAAAACCAATAGGATGTAATGCTGACCCTGAACAACATGTGTTTGAACTGTGACAATTCCTCAAGTCAAATGCCTGTGAACCAGAGGCTTCCAGGTCTGAGGGCGAGCAGAGATGGATGCCCCAGGTCACGGAGAGAGAGAGAATTCACCCTTCTTCCCCATTTTTATTCTGTTCCGGACCTCAAGAGCCTGGGATGTTTGCTCACACTGATCAGTCTGCCGATTCAAATGCTTCTCTCTTCTGGAAACTTCATCACAAACATCCAGTAATTATGTTTTACCAACTATCTGGGCATTTCTTAGCCAAGTTAAATTGATACGTAGAGTTAATTGTCACATGGGTGCCAATCAATTTTCATACATGTAGTTGCAAGTATATTCTTTTTACATTCTAAGAGCACCTTTTAAATAGCAGAATATTTGAGACTTCATTAAAGACAGGTTAGTAATTATTTTTATATGGTTTGTGATTTTGTGAGTTATCTAGAAATCTAACAAAAATTCACATAATTCAAAAAGTTTTATATTCTAAATGGTTTATGTATTTTTAAAAGATTTTATTTATTTATTTTTAGAGAAGGGAAGGAGAAAGAGAGGGAGAGAAACATCAATGTGTGGTTGCCTCTTGCATGCCCCAAACCAGGGACCTGGCCTGAAACCCAGGCATGTGCCCTGACTGGGAACCGAACTGGCAACCCTTTGGTTCACAGGCCTACTACACTCAATCCACTGAGCTATATCAGCCAGGGAGAAATGTTTTACACTTTTATCACTTATGGTTAGATCTATAATTCATTTTGAGTTTATTTTTTATGGTATCTGTCAATAATTGAGGTTCTCTTTTGCATATGGATATGCTATTTTTTCATCACCACTTGTTAAAAGAACTACTACATTTTGTACAATGAATCCTCATTGTACCTTTGTCAAAAGCCATTTGGCTGTATTTAGAATTAATCTGTGAACTTGCTATTGTATTCCATTGATCCATATCTTTAATTCTATAAGCCAACACTGTACCATCCTCATTTCTGCAGCATTATAGTAAGTCCTGAAATCAGGAAATGTAAATTTGGTTTATTTTTCTTCTCCAAAATTGTTTTCAGTACTCTCAGACGCTTCAATTTCCATATAAATTTGAAAATATTTTTAAAATTTTACTCCCAAATTTAAAATCATGTGGACTTTTGTTTGATTTTGAATTGAATCTATAAATACAATCTTTAAAAGAAAGCCCTGGCTGGTGTGGTTCAGTGGATTGAGCACCGGCCTGTAAACTGCAAGGTTGGTGGTTCGATTCCCAGTCAGGGCACATGCCTGGGTTGTGGGACAGGTCCCCAGTAGGGGGCACATGAGACACAACCACACATTGATGTTTCTCTCCCTCTTTTTCTCCCTCCCTTCCCCTCTGTCTAAACATAAATACATATAATCTTATGTATGTATGTATATATATATATATAAAATACATGTAGAGAGAAGTGATCACAATAATTTTGAATTCACTTACACAGTTATCTCTCCATCTGTTTTGATCATCATTCATTTTCTACACAATACTATTTTAGTTTTCAGTTTATAGGTTTTATATAAGTCTTGTTATAATTTTCCTTGAGTATTTTTGCATTTAGATGCTAAAATATGTGCTGTTGGGATTATTACAAGTGGTATTAAATAATTTCAATGTCCAGTTATTTATTGCTAACATATAAAAATAAAACTGACTTTGTAATCTTCCTAAACTCACTTTTTTAGTTCTAACCACTTTTTGGCACATTTTTAAACAGTTTTCTACATAAAGAATAATGAAAACTGAAGGAAAACTATTTTGCTTCTTTCTTCTAATGCACATTTCCCCACCTCCTACAAGCAGTGTCTGGAGCCCTCAGTGTAACTTAGGATTGGAGCAGTGAGAATAGAAGTTCTTGTATTTTCCATCCCTGTGTCTCCAAGTTCATTGATCTTTTCTGCAGTGTTTAAGCTGTGTTTAATTATAACCAATATAGTTTTACATAATTTTAATTACTGCATTTTATCTCTAGAAAATATACATATTTTAAAATACCCCTTCCTTTTTTTGTTTACCTCATCAAATACATGTACATTCAATGCTTTAACATTTTTACTCACTAATTCTATTTTCTGTAGTTTTTCTCCTTCTTGGGTCACTTCCTATTGATTGATTTAAATCCTTATGGGTCATATTTTTCTGCCTTTTGGATATCTGCTATTTGTGTTGATTTCATTGCAGATATTGTGGATTTAGCATTTTCAAATGCTACAATATTTTGCATTCTTTTAAATAGTGCTGCAATCTGTTCTAGAATGCAATTAAGTCATTTGCACATTAGTTTTATCTTTTTAAAACTGGTTTTAGCTTTGTTCTGTTGTATTCAAAGTCACGTATTATGAGATTTCTCCATTCCATGTGGAAGGGTCATGATACATTCTCCATCTTTGTGAGATCTTGAAAATTCAATTCTATTTTTATAGGCCTCTGGTTGTTTCCTCCCATCCATGTGCAGATCAATGCGCAGCTAGACATGTTCTCTCTCCGTCCTCCCTTCTCTTTTCTTTCCCTTCTTCATCCTCCTCCTCTCATGCCTCCTTCTCATCCTTGTGATTGTGGTCAGCTTTTTCTTCTCGTTTTCCTTCTCCCCCCACTTCTCCTTCTTCTTCTTCTTCTCTCTCTCTCTCTCTCTCTCTGCCTCTCTCCCTGCCCTTCTGTCCTCCCCCTCCATCCTTTCCTCTCTGTACAAACCCTCTCATCCAGTATTATGGCTCTAAGTTCTATCTTGGCCTTCCCAAGATATAATCTGTATCTCCTCAGTCTTATGCTCTGTGATCTAAAAACTGACTCCAATGATTAGGCAAAGAAGACACTAAGTAAGATATACCATATTTCCTTTTATCTTCTTAATCATATCCAAAAAGTCCTCTGTTGCCTGTAGTTCAGCATTTGAAAGCTGTTGTTTCATAAATGTCCTGTTTCTTATTGAGCACAGCAGGAGAGTAATTCTCTTAGCAGTTACCCTTCTTGAGGGAATTTGCAAATAATAAAGTTGACTAGACTTGTAATTGACCTGTTATGATTAATATTAAAAACACCTATGCATTGCTATAATATTAAAGCCTGCACTAATGTTTCTGATTTCATCAAACATATTAACATACCAGATAAGCAATATTGATTCATCAAAACTACAGCATCGAAAGGTACTTCCCATCTCTTGCTGATCCCTTCCAGCTATTGAAATGGTGATTGTCTATGTGAAATCTTATGACCACTCTGAGAAAATGCACTTTAAAATCTTTACTCACTAAAATCATGTAAGGGTAAATTTACCAGTTTATGGTAATGAACCAGGAATTTCCTAATGTCAGATAAAAATAATGAATCATTTGCAACATTTTGCATTGGATATAAGATTCCAGTCATTTCATTCTATGCTATCAACCCTATGTATAGCCCATATAGTGCTAATGGGCCTCGAGGTTTCAAGGTCATTCCGATTTCTAACTTTAAGTCCCAATTTCAGATACTGTGTTTGAGTCTTCATAATCATATGGACTTATAGGAAGAGTTTCTCATCCACACCCATTAGTATAGACTGCTTTATATCTGTTTATGTTATATATGACTGTGTATATTTCTGGTTGGATTTGAATAGATACTCAGTAATCTTTACACACAAAATAAAAGTTTTAATTAGTATGTTTCAAATGCCTTGTTTTTTTTTCTTCTTTAAATATTTTATTTATTACATTTTTAGAGGGGAAGGGAAGGAGAGAGGGAGAGAAACATGAATGAGTGGTTGCCTCTCATGCGTTCCCCACCGGGAAGTAGCCCACAACCCAGGCATGTGCCCCAAGTGGGAATCGAACCGCAATCCCCTAGCTCGCAGGCCCGCACTCAATCCATTGAGCTCCACCAGCCAGGGTTCAAATGTCCTGTTTTTTTATCTACTATATTTCTAAATGGGACAGATCTGTGTCTCACACTTACTTGATGTTTCCTTTTCTTGCACTGCATTCAAATGATTAATGGAAACCGTGCTACAAGCATTTTATTATGAATATAAATGAGAGAGCTCCTGAAAAGTTGTATTGTTTATTCAAAGATTCCTAAACTTACTTGAGCATGAAACATTTTTGTTCATAGCACACCTAGTCATATTGTACAAAAATGTGTTATAAATCATCAGTCTGAGAATGCAAATTAAATAAAAATTCCATAAAATTTACTGGGTTTAGACTAGATGCGAAAGGAGGGAAAATCTACAAAATTTAAACTGACCAGATAGAGAAATGTCTTATAACAAATATCTATGTACAATTCAAAAACCTGTTTCTTCTTAACTTTGGATTAAGGAGACCCTATCAGTATTTTCAGAGGTTGTGGGGTAAGTAGTTGCCTAGAACAGACAGCATGAGGGAATTATTTGGGTAACAGAATAATTCTGCGCCTTTTTTGTGGTGGCAGTTACATGCCTGTACGTATCAGAACTTATGGAAATGTAAACAATATTAGTACATTCTGTTGTTTATAAATTATAAATCAATATATAAATGAATATAATTCTGTTTTAGGGAAACTAAATTGTCTGAATTGCACTCACTTGTGGGAGTGAAGGCAAAGCTATTTTTATCATAAGATTCCCATAACCCCTTAGCTGTGTTTTCCATGAACAACAAAAACAGCATTATAATTTAGAGAATTTCTTGCATATAAAGTAGCCTGAAGATATTGGGGAAGAATAGCAATGTTTTCTAATATGCATAATATTACTTAGCTAAAGGAAATATGTAAATTTTTTGTCTTTTTTCACCTCAAATATATAACCTCACACTTAGTAAACAAGTGGGGGGCAGGCAAAGGCTGAATTATTGGTATTTTATTTGTCTAATAGCATTAGAAGGAATGCTATTAGTTTAAATTAAAGCACAGCAAGGCACTTACATAATTCAAGAAAACGATTTAAAAAATAAACTCCAGCCTTCTTATCACTGTTTCCTAAATTACCGGGCAGCTTGAAAACAATGAGAAAACTATTCCAAAGTGAAGGGCGATTATGAGAGGGCAGAGGTGAAAAGCTGGGGAACCTCACTTTACAGAAGATATACGGGCAGATGCAGCCACGTGTCTCATTGTCAGGGTGAACTCCATTTGCTGCGTTTATAGAATAAAATGCGAAACACAGTTCTTGAGATCAATTTAATTGTTTGAAAGAAAGGTTTTTTCTGAACTCTTTTATTTCTATTTATGTTCCTTGTTAGTGCTTTGAGTAAGCAAAATAATTAACTACAGCAAGGTGATGTTTAGGTAATGTAGACTATGCATAGGCCAATTATAGAACTCTGCTGTTAGATGTACACTTGCAATAACCTGCAGAAACCACTTATTTATGTAGTGAAAGACCCAGGAAAGATGCATTGTTCATTAAAATATCCTTATTCCTGCAGGAGATGAGCTTTATATCTTGTGAGCTTCTATGGTTCATTGAATTGGTTAAAAACAAGACAAAAAGAAATGAACTGTACATGAACCTCTCTTCTTTCATAAATCCCTACATGTACTATAAAGCATTTAAATAATAATGAGAACTACCATTTGTGTGATGTGCTTACATCTATTTCTTTAGTTCCCACTATATCCAGTTTGCATATGACAAAATTGAGAATATTAAAATGTGAATGAGTTATCTAAGATTGAAATTTAGTGAAAAATATTATAGGTTTTCAACCCAGAGTCATGTGCCATTAAAGCCCATTTTTTCATTTATTGATAAACTTCTTAAATAAACATTTATTAAGTACCATCTATGCTTCAGACATTCTACAATAGAAATTTAAAAAAGATACAATTTCTGTCCCTGTTCAGAAACCATTAGAGAGGAGAGAAAAACACTAAACAAACTTTTATAAAAATCATTTTGTTATCTCATTTGTGATTGCTGATACGAAGAAGTGAACATCACCTTTGAAATGTGTTACAGAGGGATAAACCCCCCCTAGTGGGGGGGTTTAGGGGATCCCCATTATCCAGAAAACCTGGCATAAAAATAAATAAGACCATAGTGTTTCATAGAGTCTTCTGGTGTTCCAGAAATTACAAATTAATTTAGGCAGGTACTACACTTTTTGAAATGATTGTTTTACAAAATGACATTTTTAAAAAAACATGCAGTTTGTTGTATCACCCACCATAATAATAATTATTTTGGAAGTACTTTCCCAAAGTTTTTCCAAACTTGCTACCAATTTAAGGTACATTCGACAAATTTTCATACTACATCACAGTGATTAAATTAACAAATATGAGGTAAGATGCTAGGCAGTTCAGTCCAAAGTCAATTCATCTTTCAAGGTCCAGGTGAAATGTCATCTTCAGCTTCAGCACCCACATCTCTTGAGTCAGCAGAAATCTGAGGCATTTTTCCGGTGGCAGATCATAGTATCACAAAGTAGTTGCTCCAAAAGACATACTACTTCTTAGGGCTTTGACTCAGACTGATATACTGTCATTTTTTGCCCATATTCCTTTGACTGAAACAAGCCATGACCAAGACCAATATCAATAGTGCAAGAAAATATTGCACCCATCCTCTGTCACAAGGAAGAAGATACTGAACAATTTAAAATAATAACCCAAGCTAACATTCCACATTATAATATATTCAAATGTATCTTAGGTAAGCATTACTATGTTCCCTTCTTGGTGTAACAAGAACATGACAAAACTCATGTATTCTGACTTCAGGGAAACTGTTGTGAAGTATTGATTTAAATAGAAGAAGGATTTAATAAAAAAGAATTAATATTATTATTTTAATCCATTTATTTTCTATTTAAAGAATAATACTCCTAAATTCATAAATAAAATCAGGATACTTTTCAATTAAAACATATAGAAAGAACAATTAAAGAAAAATCTCAACCTCATTGGGAATGTCCTAGAATTCTTCCTGCAAATCCCAACTCAGAACATTCTCTTCTGTCTCCGAGTTCGCAAATATTTCCATTGTTTGTGGTGCTTATGCTGTTGATTTACTTTAGCATTTTATAACCCATGAATTTAACTTTAAACAACATAGTTTACTTGTGACATTTTTAAACTTTCAACAATTAAAGTTACATTTTATTAATGTTTTTTTGACCTGCCTTTTTTTTACTGAATATTCTGTTTGAGATTCATCCACATTGATGTATGGAACTATAGTTCATCCATTTAAATTGCCAAATACTATTTTAATAAACATATCAATTTATTTTTATATTGTTATGCATTATAGGAGTTCTTATATAGCATATACTATCCCTTTTATTAAGCATTTTTTAATTGAATATCTTCTCTAACTTGTGACTGTTTTTTACAGTTGCAATGATGTAATTTAATAAACAGAAATACTTTTCTTAATGTTCACAAATTATCAACATTTTCTTTTATTGTTAGTGCATGAGTATCTCTTAAAATACAACTATAACATGAATGCATAAACATATTTTCCATTTTCTTCTAAAAGTGCCCCTTTATACATTAAATCTTATTTCATCTGAAATTGATTATGTATTATATGTTAGGTCATTTATTTTTTAACACATATCTGGTTATTTCAGCACTTTTCTTTGAAAAATTTATCCTTTACCCATGGACCTGTATAAATAGTGTGTTTATTAACCAGGTCTATTTTATAGTTCTTTATTCTGTCCCAGTGTTCTATTTATATTCCTACGTATTAATTAATAGCTTTTATAATAAGTCCTGATATCTTTTAAAGTTAGTACTATTATCTTATTCTTATTCAAGCAGAATTTTAGAATCTCCCTGTCAATGTCCATCCACAAAATCACCTGACGTAATGGTGATTGAAACCATATTAATACAGACAGCATTTTGGTAGAAATTAGTATCTATTATTCTTTCAGTCTTGAACATGGTATATAATATTCATTTATCATTTTCAACCTAATTCCTTATGTACTCAAAATAATTTATAATTATTTATATTTATAATAATGTAATTCTTTAATTTGTTATTAAACATATCACATTATGTGCTATGGTAAATAGTATATTGTGTATTTTTATGCTGTAGTGAAAATTTCTATATAAAGAATGTTGATTTTTATTATGTTCATTCTGGAACAGAGAATTTGATTGATTATAACATTTATATCAAAATCTAGCCTCAGGATTAGCCTCTGCCTGATTCTTCCAGGGTTTTTTTTTTTTTGTATCTTATTTTTAATTTTACTTTTAAATAATATAAAGTGAATTGATCATTGATTATGTTGTATAAAGTTAATACGCATTTAGATACACCAAAATACCTACCCCATATTTAGCTTTTCTCCTTACTTGTATCTCAAGCCTTTCTGCTTTAGTCACTTTCCTTCTGTCTAAAATACATTCTATAGAATTTCCTTAGTAAGATCAACTGATTGTAGTCTCTAATAGTTTAACCTATTTGTCTTTTTTCACACTTCCTCCTGATATATGTTTTCACTAAATGTAAAATTACAGCTTGATATTCAACTTTTTTAGTACTTGAAATATACTGTCCTTGGGATAAGAATGCAGCTGCATTTACTCAAGGTTGGACCATGGAGCTCAGAATTCTGAAATCCCAGCTTTATGGATGATGACTTCCTATCGCCCCTTCAGCCCAGTCAGCCAGAGTAGTGTCTGGGCATTTTCTCTGCAAAGCAAAGCTCCGAAGCTCAGCATTAACAAGATTTGCAACGAAACCGCCATCAGTGCAATAGCAACTTTAGTACTCCGTTAACCTCTGTAGTTCAGTATTGTTCTTTCCTCCTTGTGTTCCAGCTTTCTTTACCATCAAGCCAGCTATTTTATGTTTCACAAATTGCGTAAAATGTTTTCAGCAGAATTTTGTGTTATTTTTCCAGAGGGAGACTGTCTTAAGGTACCTAATCAGGCATATTATGAAAATAAAATTTTCTAAAACTTACCGGTTGAAAGCAGCAAAAATTCTTTCATGATTTAGTAAACATTTTATCTATTTTTTGTTGCCAATTTAAATATATGTATATTTAATATGTTCTTAGATATTATTTTGGGGTTTCATTTGTTCTTTAAAATTTAACATGAAATTATCTGAAATCTTTTTTATTTATGCAATGCAATACTACTTGGCTTGAAAAAAAAAGAAAGTCATCCATTTTGCAACAGCATGGATGGACCTGGAGAGCAGTATGCTCAGTGAAATGAGCCAGTCAGAGAAAGACAAGTACCACATGGTTTCACTTATATGTGGGATCTAATGAGCAAAATAAACTGACAAACAACATAGAGAGAGACTCAGATACAGAAAGCAAACCAACAGCTGCCGGAGAGGAGGGGTTTGGGTGACTGTATAAAAGGTAAAGGGATTAAACGACAACAGAACAAAGCCTTGTACACACAGATACAGGTATCGTGATTATCAAGGGGAGGGCGCTGGGGGAGATAGAAGAGGATAAAGGGGGAATAAATGGTGAGGGATGGAGACTTGACTTGGATGATAAACACACAATACAGTATATAGATGATGTGTTATAGAATTGTACACCTGAAACCTATATAATCTATCAACCAATGTAACCTCAATAAATTTTTAAAAATTCAAGCACACACACAAAAAGTGGGGACAGTTTAATTTTCACCTGCAAGTTGTAAACTTGTCCAGGAGCAGCCTACACCAAAGAGTTAATTAAGTACGTTTTACTTAACTCTTTAGCACATAATTACCCTTTTTCTCTATTGGACCTCTACTTATTGTAACTGAGCTTTGTTTTATACCCCAAGGTTCCTTCTCCATACTTTAGTTGTGGAAACTGGATCACTACATTTGTTCCTCTTTCTGAATCTTGGATTGGCTAATTTGACCAGTACTTGAATCATCCATGAGCTGTAACTGGTATCCTGCCACTTGGATCCTAGCCATGATTTCTAGAATTCTTAGGCACTTCAACTGGAAGTCTGCTGTCTGCCTCTCACCCACCTGGCGCTCAGCCTGGAAGCAGGCATTTCTTGGAGTGTCTTTGTTCTATGACTGATGAGTTCTGCATTGAAAAGATTATTTAGTACATATTTCCAGCATTGTATAGCCAAATTACTTAGGAGAACCTGTGACTTCTCATATTAATTTACAATAGAGGAGTTTAAAAGAACTGGAAAGGAAAAGATAATTTAGAATCAAAGGAGAATATGAGAACTAGGGAGGAAAAGAAATTAGTGAGAAGCTCATAAGGAATAATGAATTTATTATTAGCATGATTTTGAACCTATTAATTTAGTTGTCTGTTATTATAGAACAGTTTCAAATAAATCCAATTTATAAAATTAGAATTTTATAAATTTTGAATTTTTCAAGACATAAAATTCTCAAAATTGTTCAAATGCCTTAAATCAGGGAGATAATCTTTAATTATTCAAACACTGTGTGATTCACACTTTACTACATGTACATCATAAAGAGTTTATTTATGTTTTTCCCCAAAGAAAAACAGACCTTGAAACAAATGCAACTATCATCAATGAAATCTGACCTTGGTGGACTGTTGACAACTGCACCTAATGATTAATTGTACATGGTTAATGCACAATTTAGGTTTTATGCTTTTCATTTCAAGTTATAAATTTGAATCAGTTTTGCTTGGTTATATTGAACACCAGTTAACCATTCAAATGGAGCTGCTCACATATTTTTTATAGTAGAGTAGCTTAGTGAGAATAATTTTGAAGTCATCAGTAAATAAACACAACATTAGCTTATCTCTCCAGTTCAGTGGCACAAGTGTAAAGTATTTTTTCAATGCAATTTTTCTCAATGTTTAGATTGCTTATTAAATTGCAGTATTTTTAGTGTGATTTTATAGTGTTAAACCAAAATCACTCTTGATATATCTTTTATCCATGTTTTCTATACTCAGTTCAACAACAAAGTGGATTCTAACACCCAAATATATCATGGATTATGTGTCTATTTCCATCCCTAATATCTTCAACCAAATCTAAAACAGCATCAAATCTCACAGAGACTATTATATTTCCTAGTGGTTCTACTTAATCTCTTCTTACCCACACTACCCACACTCACCTCCTACTCCACACAGAAGCACTGAGGGGGATTTTATTTATTTTTTACATAAATCACACCATGACATTCACTTGATTACAACCTGACCGTGGATTTCATTGTACTTTGTATGAAAACGAAAAAAAATTAACATGGTCCTGCAATATCTTATTAGGTCTTACCTGGCCTCCTTGTTGTTATCATTCTCCCACTTTCCTCCTAAATTATTATGTTGTAGCTATGTTGACCATTTTGTCTTCCTTAGAAAAAGTTTCCCGAAACCTTGTCATTGCTGTTCTCTCTCTTAGCATACACTTCCTTGAAAAATGTCTTGATTCTTGCACATTTTTTGGCCTTAGCTGAAATACCACGTTTAGGTGGTGCTCCCTGCCTGATGTTACTCTCCTTTCCACATGCACCTGTCACTTTCTACCAAATTATTTTATTCAAAATGTGAAATGATCTCATCTATTCTGATATTATGTATGCTGTCTCCTTTATGCAACTTTTAAAGCTTTATGAAATAAGGTACTTTATCTTTGTTATCTTCTCTATCCTCCACAGTTAAAAGACTGGCACAAAATAGGTGGCGTTATTGGATAAGTCTATGTATAGGCTGATATAAATTATTACATCTTCAAAACAAAACTGTAAAGTAGGAATATTTAATCAATTAGAAAACTAAGGATTAATATTTGCCCCATATTAAAAAAAAAGAATTAAAAAGTAAATTTATGAGGATGATTCTTCTGACACCTAGCTGGTGCTTTCCTGACTATAGTGCACTAATATCCTAATGACCATACCAAAAATAACCTTATTAAAATAGGAATGAAATATATCTTTCAACGTGCAATTTAGTTCCCACCAACAGAACACCATTCACCTCCAAAGTTCATATATTTCTTCATAAGTGCTACTATTCTGTGTTATTCCTTTGTTTTCTAATCATTTTTCTGGTAATTGCAATGCACATAATTAGAATAGTTTACAGATGGAAACTCCAGTATCAGTCAAGGCTAAGTAGCTTATATTATCTTACTGACATCTTTAGAAAGGACAAAAGTACGCATAGCAAATACTTTTGAGGGCAGTGGAGAACAACCCACCAGCAGAGTGGGACAGACTGCAAACCCTGAGGGGAGAAAAAGTCAGCTTTTTTTCCCTCAGGGAAGTTGTTGATAGCCAGCACAGGAAATCAGATGTACAGCAGAAAACCTAATTCTTACCAGGGCTGCCAAACAGTCTGATATTTGAGAGCTAACATCACAGGGAGGAGGGAATTCAGCAACATGAGTCCCCACTTCTGTCCAAATTCCCTTCAAGGTTTTTACTATTCATGAAAGTGCAAATGTGCAGGACTAAGCTGGTAGGAACCTTGTCGAAAGTGGCATTTCAAGGGTTAACGTGCTGAGCACAACTTTTAAAGTGCTACTTAGCAGTTACCTGATGCTAAGTGGGCAGAGGTTGAGTTCAGAGCTGAGCAGGGTGGGTGCCTTGATCAGATATTCCATTTTATAAGTTGAAATCCAGGAAAGGTCACATTTTAGAAGTAATGGATTAAGATTAAATGTAATAAAGAAAAGATTAAGAAGAAATGATTAAGATGAAATATGACAACCATTAAAAAGCATAAAACCAACCTTTGAGGGAAAAAATGACCTACCTATATTCTTTCTGCATGGCAACAGAAAAATTCACCTCGAGGGAGGAAGATTATATCTTCCAGAACCTCAATCAGATTTCAGACTGAGTATCCTGTCTGCAATTAATAATAGAAACAGATGCATAAATACATGGAACAGAATGACAGCTGTCAGAGGGATGAGGGGTTTGGGGGGCTGATGAAGAAAAAGTGAAGGGATGATGCTGTACATACACATATATATCACATTGACAGTAAGCGATATATATACACTATATATGACACATAGCAATATATAAGACACATTAAGCAACATACACAATATATACATATGACATAGTAAAATATATGACACATGGACATGGAGACAGTACCATGATAGGCAGAGGGAAGGGGATGGGGGTGGAAATGGGCAAAGGGGGGATAAATGGGGATGGAAAGAGACTTGACTTTAGAGGAGGATCACACAGTGAAGTATGTTGATGGTATTTTATTTTGTTGTGCACTTGAAAACTGTATGCTTTCTTAACCAATGTTACCCGGATAAATTAACAAAAAATAAAATACAATTATGTGTCATGCTAACAAGTGGTTGAAATGACTAACAAGAAAAATACTGACAATATAAATACATTCAAAGAGAATTCATTTATGGATGTTTTGTGCAGGGATATTAAAATAACTGTGGTTTATATCTTTACAACAACAGAGGTAAACATAATTTCAGAAGTCAGAATCTATAAAATATGAATCAATAGGTTATTAAAATAACAATTTGGTAGGTCAATTCAATATCATATTAGGCATACATAATTACAAGAAAAGGGGGAAATTAGTGAAGTGGAATACAAATTAGTTGGAAGGATCCAGACTTGTGTGAATTATTAATATATTAGGATAATGCACAGGTATATTGAGTTTTTATTAATTTCCCACTTACTTTAGAAGGTTTGAAAGTATCTGTGGAATGGGGACATGCAGGAGAGGTCCTGGATAGGAATCAGAAAAGCTACTGGCATTAAGGGACAGCAGACTCTCAGAGGAACACTGACACCTGAGCACTTCGGGATTCGAACTCTCTACTTGTCTAAGCAGCTTGATTCCTTCAGAGGTTCTTTTTTCCTCTTGTGTAAATGTATCTCCTATTTCCCTAAAAGACAGTTAGAACTGAATAAAATGTTTTACAATATTGAACTATATCATAACCCACTAGGTCAAATCTTGGCAAATAGTAAGAATTTAACAAATTTGTGAGTTGTTTGTTTGTTTTGGTTTCCTTTCTCTCCTCCAAGGTAAGAATTTTAGTCTAGGGATAATTGGTTTCCCAATGGTGAAATAAATGGCCTTGTAAACTCAAGATAAAAAAAAATCATTTTCTAGTAAAAAGCTTTCCCTTGCTTTATGTGAAGTACTTTCCAGTGGCCACCACTCTTCTGTATTTTGTACTTCCTACATAAACTACTTAAGTTATTGAATAGACATTCATCTGAGGCCAACTAATCGATCATCTTTAGAAATAGCATCATGAAAAACCTTCCAGTGTTAGGTGATTACCATTCACAAGCCACATGTAAAACTTATTATTTGCTCTACCTATCTGAACAAACACAAAAACAACTCTAAAATTGCTCTAATGGAAGAGAAAATTAAACACTGTTGGGAAAAAATTGTCAATATTCCTAACAAGTATTTTGGTTTGAGACAGAGCCAGCCAAATGCACATGCATAAATATCACATAAAATTCACAAATATGTATATTTGATATAAAAAGAGCACTCAAGATTTTACATAAAATAAAATATGAAACACAAAATAATATTCCATATATTGAGGCATTGAGATAATAAATGGATACTTCACTAACCTATTTCCAGTCTTACTAAATCTCTCACTTTGAATATCTCTTTTTTTCATTACCATTGTCTTTCAAACTAATCTTGTACCTTGTGGCTTTATACCAGCTTCCGCCTTGAACCTCCTGTATTCAAATGGAATCATATCATCTCTGTGAGGTCTTTTCTAATCATTCTCCATTTATATGCTCTTCCTTCAGATTTCTAATGCATTTGTGGCTTTATTTTCTTTTGTACCTGCATTGCATTGGGTTATATTAGAAAAGGCTATTACCTTTCAAAAGAGTCATGTTCTAAGGTCTTTAAATTTCACAACATGTACAAATATATGTTTAAACAGGATCTAGTCTTTTCTTCAACTCACATTTTCTGTGTTTACCTTCACTTTATGAATTCTTGCCGCTTCATCATCCATTCCAGGTTTACCTTTCAACCTGTGAACATTCTCAAACATAAACAATATTGGTGTTTCTCTCTGAGAATTTATGGATATGAGGGCAAGAAGAGAATGACAGAGCCAGGTGAAGTATTAATATCTATAGTTAGATTATTCTTTATTTCAGTGAATTGGTCCACCACATAAACTTCAGTATTTTGTAATTCAAATGCAAGCTTCATTAATCATATAAATTACTCTAGTTTGACAGCCAATAGGTTTGCTTGTGATTGATAAACATAGTAAATATTGAATTTGTCAGTTCCACAATTATACCCTTCTTTTCTTACTCTAGAAAATTTAACTTACACTTTCTGTATCTTTTCTGCTTCTAGATAGTAAGTACTTATCTCAGAAGCTGTATGATTTGCTGCCCCAAACTGTATCCCCTTAAAAGGTAAGATGGGAATATTTACATTAAATATCACTGTATTTATTTTAATTGCCTATAAATTGCATTTAATAAAGTATATAAATTTTAAGTATGCAATTCAGTAAAATTTTACACATACAAACGCCCCATAAACTGCCATCCAGATGAACACACAAATCTTTCACATCGCTCCATTATCTCTGTCCTCTAATTACACACATATTACACTTTTGAACAATGTCCCACATCTCTCTTTCCTCCCCCACCCTTGTTTCTGTTTAGATATTTTAAATTGTTTGACCACTGGGTTTACAAATTGCCATCCTCTGTAGTTTGCTGTTAATGACTTCCAAGGTTTTCTTAATTTTAGTCACTAGTATTTAATAGAAAATGTATTTGAGTCTTTTTGTAGATATTAATCATCTGTAGAAATTATCCATGATTTAATATCTTATATCCATATTTCTATAATTTTCCCTCTGCATATTGCTCTTCCTCCCAGCAGCTATTATCTGTTAGAATCTCACCTTGTACTTGGACAACTCAGAAGGCAACCGAGTATCCTAAATACATTTTTACCCAGAATCTTGGGGGCCTTTTTAAGGCACCTGCCTTTCCTTGGTGTCTTTCACCACGTAGCTCAGACTCTCTTCCTTCCCAGTGCTCTGGGACTCAGTGCCTGGACTCTGAGTCCCTCTGCTGCAGTTCTGAAATGCCCTGGAGGAATTTCAAAGGCTGAGGCAACTGGGAGGCTCCTGCCCGATACTTTCCTTCTCTCCAGTATGGAAGCTTTCAGTTGATTGTTGTCCAATGCCTGTAACCTTTTGTTTTATAGATTGTGTTGTTTTTACACAGTAGTTTTGGCCAGCTTTTTAAAACTTAAATAGGATCTTGTTTTGTATTAGTTTCAAGTGTACAGCATAGTGGTAAGATAATCATATACTTTATAAAGTATTTTCCTTTTTATTGCCAGTACTCACCTGGCAAGATATTACTGACTGTATTTCCTATGCTATATTTTACATCCCCATGACTATTTTGTAACTACCAATCTGTACTTCTCAATCCCTTCACCTTTCTTACCCAGTCCCCCAACCTCCCTCTTTTTTCGCACTATCAGTCTTTTCTGTATCTGGGAATCTGTTTTCCTTCTGTTTATTTATGTATATTGTACATCTGATTCCATATATAAGTTATATCCTATGAGATTTGTCTTTCTCTGAATGACTGATTTTACTTAGCATAATACCCTCTAGGTCCTTCCAGGCTGTTGGAAATGGTAAGATTTCACTTTTTTATATGGCTGAGTACTAGTCCATTGTATATATGTACAATGCCTTTTTAGCCACTTGTCTATTGATGGACACTCGAGTTGCTTCTATAGCCAGGCTATTGTGAATAACACTGCAGCGAACATAGGGGCGCATGCATTCTTTTCAATCAGTGTTTCAGTTTTCTCTGTATATATTTGCAGTAGTAGAATCTCAGGGTCATAAGGTAGTTTCATTTTTACTTTTCTGAGGAAACTCCATACTGTTTTCCAAAGTGGTTGCACCAATCTGCATTCCCAACAACAGTGCATGAAGGTTCCCTTTTCTCTACACCCTCACCAATAACTGTCATTTGTTCATTTATCGATAATAGCCATTCTGACAGGTGTAAGGTGAAATCACTGTGGTTTTAATTTGCATTTCTCTGATGATTGTGACTTGAACATCTTTTCATATATCTATTGGCCATATGTATGTGCTCTTTGGAAAAAGTGTCTATTCAGATCCTTTGCCCAATTTTAATCAAATTGCTTGTTTTGGGGGTGAGTTGTATGATGCTTAATAAATTTTGGATAGTAACCACTTATCACATGTATGATTAGCATATATATCTTCTGATGTAGTTGGTTATCTTTTCATTCTGTTGATGATTTCCTTTGCTGTGCAAAACTCTTTACTTTAATGTAATGATATTTATTTTTTCTTTTATTCCCTTGCCCAGGAGGTACTGTATGTTAGAAATAATATTACTAGGAAAAATGCACAAGATTTTACTGCCTGTTTTATGGGTTATTTTTACATTTTATTATTTTATGGGACATGTTATTTTTGTTATTATTTTTCCTCAGATTATAGAATAGAATTGTATTTATAAAATGCTGTTATTTTCACTTTGATTTTCAGGCATTCTGAATTTTATAGTAATTTTATTGATGTTTTAACTGAAATGTATATGTTACATGAAGTTGTGACATCTTGGTTAAGGTTTTTAACCTTTATAATGCTGATATTTGCTGATTTAAAAATGAAGATAAAATAAATTAATTGGGACTATGCCCATGGAAGATGTGTGTATGTGTGTGCGCGCATGTGCATATGTGTGTATGTGGGTGAGAATACAAACACAGGACTCAAAATTGTTAATATTACCAATTGATGTGCTACTGGAATGAAATCTTTCTTCCTTTCTGAAGTGGAAGCAGATCTTTCACAAAAATTGTACATTTACACAATGGAATTCTGTGCAGCGGAAAGAAAGAAGGAGGACTTCTGGCCAAGATGGAGGCATAGGTGGACAAACTGTGCCTTCTCTCATAACCAAGATTAAGGACAACAAAAATATAGAACAAAAAAAAAAAAACCCACAAACAAACCCAACCAGGACAGAGAGAAAATTGAACTGAACAGGAGTCGGACAACAATTCACCCAGACCGGTAAGAGGGGCAGAGTCAGCAGCCAGTGGATTCCATGGCAGGCAGAGTTGGGTTGCTGTGGATAAGACAGTGGCTGGTGGTCCCAGGTGCACAGGTGGCAGTTGATGGTTGCCAAAAGCGAGGAGGCCAAGTGGGTCTCAAAAGGCAGCTGACTGCAGACACAAATTCACGCACAGATAAACTAGGCAAAAATGGTCAGCAAGACAGACTGTGTGACACAAGTCCCCAGCGCCAGGAAGTGAAGCCTAAAAGCACCCATTGAAAATACTTGTAGGGGCTGAGGTGCCAGCAGGGAGTCCCAGCCTCACAGGAGAGTTTGTTGGGGAGACCCATGGGATCCTGGAGCGTGCACAGGCCCACCCACATGGAAATCAGCACCAGAAGGGCACAATTTGCTCAGGGAAAGTGGCTGAAGGGACTGAAATCAAGCAAGCACCATTGTTCCCTCTCGGACCCCACCCCCATATCCAGCATCACAGCCCAGCAACTGGGCTGCCCACCCTGGTGAATGCCTAAGGCTCCACCCCTCATTACATAACAGCTGCAACCAGACAAAAACAAAAGCAAACAAGCAAACAGAAAACCAAGGATAGCTCAAATAGGAGAATAGACTGGGGCCACAGACCTAATTCATCTGAGCAACAAGGAGGTGGTCAACCCATTAGGTGCAGAGCTCAAAGCACTGTTAGCCAACCTATCATAAGCACAGTTGAAAGCAATGGTGATTAGGACACTCACAGAATTGGTTGATTTTGTTTGCAAATTAGATGAACAAATGAAGGCTACAATAAGTAAAATGAAGAAAAATGCACAGGGAACCAGTAGTGATGGGAAGAAAACTGGGACTCTAATCGATGCAGTGGCCCAGAAGGAAGAAAGGAACAGCCAAACAGAAAAGAAGGAAGAAACAAGAATTCAAAAAAATGAGGAGAGGCTTAGGAACCTCCAGGATATCTTTCAACATCCCAACATCCGAATTATAGGGGTACCAAAAGGGGAAGAGGAAGAGCAACAAGTGGAAAACTTATTTGAACAAATAATAAAGGATAACTTCCCCAATCTGGCAAAGGAAATAGTTTTCCAGGAAGTCCAGGAAGCTCAGAGAGTCCCAAAGAAGGTGGACCCAAGGAGTAACCCACCAAGGCACATCATAATTACATTAGCCAAGATTAAAATGAAGGAGAGAATTCTAGAAGCAGCAAGGGATAAGGACACAGTCACCTACAAAGGAGTTCCCATCAGACTGTCAGCTGATTTCTCAAAAGAGACCTTACAGGCAAGAAGGGGCTGGAAAGAAGTATTCCAAGTCATGAAAGTCAAGGACCTACATCCAAGATTGCTCTATCCAGAAAGCTTTCATTTAGAATGGAAGGGAAGATAAAGTGCTTCTCAGATAAGGTCAAGTTAAAGGAGTTCATCATCACCAGGCCCTTATTATATGAAATATTAAAGGGACTTATCTAAGAAAAAGAAGACAAAAAATATGAACAGTAAAAAGACAGCAAACTCACAGGTATTAACCACCACACCTAAAACAAAAGCAAACTAAGCAAAACGACTAGATCAGAAGCAAGAATACAGAAATGGAGATCACGTGGAAGGTTAGTTACAGGGGAGTGGGAGGAGGAGAGAGGGGGAAAAGGTACAGAGAATAAGTAGCATAGACTGTGGTTAGAAAATAGACAGGGGAAGGGCAAGAATAGTGTGGGAAAAGTAGAAGCTAAAGAACTTATGAAACTTGGACATGAACTAAAGGGGGGAATGTGGGTGGGAGGGGTTGTGAAGGGTGGAGGGGAATGATGGGGGAGAAATGGGACAACTGTAATAGTATAGTCAATAAAATATAAATTAAAAAAAAGAAAGAAAGAAGGAGCTCCTACCCTTCAAGACAGCATGGATGGAGCTGGAGAGCATTATGCTAAGCGAAATAAGCCCGGTGGTGAAAGACAAATGCCATATGATCTCACCCTTAACAGGAACCTAATCAACAAAATAAACAAACAAGCATAATATAACCAAAGACATTGAAATTGAGAACAGGTTGACAGTGACCATAAGGGAGAGGGGAGTTAATTTCAGGGGAAAAGGGGAAGGGTTTAGAGCAAAAAGTATAAAAGACACATGGACAAAAACTAGGGGGGGTGGAAATGGGAGGGAGGTGGGGAGGGATGGGTGGGTGGCTTGGATGGGAGTAAAAGACAAAAAACTGTACAAGAACAACAATTAAAATAATAAATAAATAAATACTATTTAATTTACTTTGCTTCCTTCAAAGTGTTCTTTCTGATGATCCAGTTCAAAAATGCACATAGCACTTGACTAGACATTTCTGCAAAAAATATATATGAATGTCCATTAGCACATGAAAAGGTGCTCAACACTATTAGTCATTAAGTAAATGCAAATCAAAACCCAGCAAGATTCTACTTTACATCTATAGGATGGAGATCATCAAATGAACAAACAAATTAAAAAAATAACAAGGGTTAGCAAGAAATTGGAACCACTGTATACTGTTGTTGGGGATATAAAATGGTGCACCACTATGGAAACAAATTTGGATTTTCCTCAAACAGCTAAAAAATTTCCATATTATTCTGCAATCCCATTCCCTGGTATACACCCGAAGGAACTGAAAATGCAGGTATGGTATGTCAGTATTCATTGCTGCACAACACAATAGTTAAAAGGTAGAAACACTAACATGAATAAACAAAATATGACATATGCATATATTAGAATATTACCCAGCCTGATATGATCTTACCTGTATGAAGGTTAAAGAATTATGTTAACTGAAATAGACCAGACGCAAAAGGACAAATATTGTATTATTCAGCTTATATGAGCTATCTGGAATAGGCAAATTTGTAGCGACAGGAGATAGATGAGAAGTTATTAGGGTCTGTGAAGAAGGACTATGGGGATTGCCTGCTTAATGATTAAAGAGTGTCTAATGAAACATTTTGAAAATAGATAGTGATGATGGTCTCACAATATATTTCTATTGAGAACATAATTAATGTCATTAAATTGTAAAAGTGAAAATGTTAAAATGATAAGTTGGATTTTATGTGTGTACCACAATAAAAATACAAAACTGCTCTCTATGATATTTTGCATGACGTATTTAATCATCAAAATGAGCCTATATTTCCTAGAGCCACGACAATCAGGGTGATGTGTTACCATCACTACATCTGTAACCCCACCTAGCGTGTGTGATTAGAACAGTTGTGGCTTTATTCCACCTACACAGACTCTGCTAACTCTCAGGTGTCGGCCAAGCCCCAGGTCTTCAGTGAGGGCTTCTTCCACTGTCCCACCTCCTTTTATTTTCTTTAAAATGTATCATTCCTCATTTCAAAATAGCCCTTAAACTATGCACTCTATTACTTTTTGCTTTCTTTGCTTTATACATGCTCCTATTTTTCCCCACAACAATCTGTGGTCCCTGATTTATACTTAATGAAAGTCATGTTACTTAGGAAAGTAAATATCGGTAGTATAGCAGAATTAGTAGTAATTGTCAAGAAATTTATGGAATTACCATATCATAGGCACTCAGACACATTTTTACAGTATTTCTATTTTATACTTCCCATTTTTTCAGGCAAAGCAAGTGAGGCTCATATATGTATGTAACTTTCCCGAGTTACTTCTGAGTAGAGAGATAGACCTAAAGTGTGAAACCAGATGTATCTGCTCTAAAACTTGTGCTGATTTCAAGTTTTTTAATAGTCCCTAGAACAACATCTGAATATATTAATCTCTGAGTAAGCACTCATTTATGCTTCTTAATTGATCAACCTCATCTAAATCATTGTGTATTTTTATCCTGTTAAGAGTTCATGAAAAGTGATTAACAGTTATTTTATGCCATCTTTTCTTAAAATTTAGTAAGGAAATAAACATGCCTAAGTTTCCTACCTGGTTTCACAGAAGATTTGTGATTTCTCCCTCATTTTATTGTTGACCAAATACAAACCTTAGCTTTAAAAAAAAATACTCTTAATTTAACCATATAGTTCAGATAAATTGTCTTTCCAAGCTGTTTGCGTGCTGGACAGGGAGCTTTTTCCCCTGTCCATTTCCCGACTCAGGATCCTCCCTTTCAAGTCACTGCACCCCTTCTCTCACCAAAACTTGCTTCAGGATAAAATCAGATATTGGTTATTCATAATACATTAAAAATATACATTTATGACCACACACTTCCAGTGTGAAGGACTGGTGTCCTTGGTAGGTTGCTGAAGAAAAAACTGATTCCATGGTTGAAAGAATTCCATTTATCAACGACCACACAGGAACACTATATATCCTTTGTTCCTCTGGTACCATATATATGCATATTTACTCTCTGATTATATTCCTACTGCTATGTATTTCTATATGAAAAGAGGGGCAAAGGGGAAGGGTTGTCAAAGAACATGTATAAACGACACAGGGACAAAGCCACAGCGGGATAGGATCCAGGGTGGGAGGTGGGGATGGGCGAGTGCAGGGGAATGGTGGTGGGAAAATGGAGACAACTGTACTAAAACAACAATAAAACATTTTTAAAAAGGAATTGGAGGTATCAAATCCTTTCTTATAAAATGGAGGCTTAACTAAATGATTTTTTAATTATTTTTTGATTATAGGTATTACTGCACAGCATAGATCAATAATCCTTAGATTGAGTGATGTACTTTGTTTATATTCTTCTTCTTATGAAAAAGGAAGATAAAGCTGTCATTTTTCAATTTCATTAAACTCTTTAACCAAGGAAAGTCAGTGAAATTCATTCAATTCTTTTCACAGTACACCAATCTTTGTGCAACATTTTAAAGATAGTTTTGAAGTATTAATGCTAATTATTACAAATACTGGAGTTTATATCAAACATATCTTTGGAATCAAGCCATATGTTCTAAGTTCCTTTGAACTTAATTGTAAATGAATTTAATTTAAATTCTAATAGTCTTCAGCAGTTGATTTATTACATTATCCAATGCAGTCTTTTCAATGGTATAATTTTCTAGTTCATTGTTGACATTTGAGAACAACAAAGGCTTTGTTCACTTAAAATAGCTTCTTATGGCTAATCATTTATTGCCATTCTTCCTAGGTGTTCCAAATAGTTATTAAATTTTCTTATTTATCACTGAAGTTTTTTAAAAGATTTTATGAATCCCAGGTTACTGCATCAATCATTTCTATAAAAAGAAATCATGTTTTAATGCTTTGTAATATCAGGATAATGTAAACATACATATGCAGGCATACAGGATAATCTGTATATTTAGACATATACAAATCAGTTATTATTTATCAGAATCTTTTTAGGTACTTCAAATATATAAATAGGCTAAATAAAGATATGTAAGCATTTATGGACCTTAATTCTAGCAGGTCAAAAATCAAGAAACTTAATAGTTTTATTCTTAAAAGTACACAGGGTTCTCTTTCCTCCACATTCTTTCCAGCATTTGTTGTTTGTTGATTTTTTAATGATGACCATTCTGACAGGTGTGAGGTGACATCTCATTGTGGTTTTAATTTACATCTCTCTGGTGGTTCATGATGTTGAACACCTTTTCATATGTCTATAGGCCAACTGTATGTCCTCCCTGGAGAAATGTCTATTCAGATCCTTTGCCCATTTTTTAATTGAATTGTTTGTCTTCCTAGTGTTGAGTTGTGTGAATTCTTTATATATTTTGGAGATCAAAACCTTGTCCTATGTATCATTGGCAAATATGTTCTCCCATACAGTTGATTTCCTTTTCATTTGGATGATGATTTCTTTAGTTGCACAGAAGCTTTTTAGTTTGATATAGTCCCATTTGTTTATTTTTTCCTTTATTTCTCTTGCTCTGGGAGATATATTGGCAAATATATTGCTATATAGGATAGGTGAAATTTTCTTGTCTATGTTTTCTTCTGTAATTTTTATGGTGTCATGACTTTTATTTAAGTCTTTTATCCATTTTGAGTTTATGCTGGCAAGGATGAGGAGAAAAGGGAAACCTAGTATACTGTTGGTGGGAATGCAGACTGGAGCAGCTACTGTGGAAAACAGTATGAAATTTCCTTTAAAAAAACTAAAAATGGAACTGCCTTTTGACCCAGCAATTCCACTGCTGGGAATATACCTTAAGAATCCCAAGTCACCAATTCAAAAGAACTTATGCACCCCAATGTTCATAGTGGCACTGTTTACAATAGCCAAGTGCTGGAAGCAACCTAAGTGCCTGTCAGTAAATGAGTGGATCAAAAAATTGTGGTATATTTACACAATGGAATACTACACAGAAGAAATAAATAAGGAACTCCTATGTTTTACGACAGCATAGATAGAACTGGAGAATATTATGCTAAGTGAAATAAGCCAGTCGGTGAAAGACAAATAGCATATGATCTTAAGTATAAGAACAATCTAATGAACATAATAAACTAACTAGCAAAATACAACCACAGGCATGAAAACATGGAACAGACTGAAAGCAACTAGATGGGAGTGGAGAGGGGGATAATGGTGGAAAGAGGGGGAAGGGACTAGACAAAGAATATCTCTGAATGACTTATGGACATGAACAACAGTGTGGGAATTGGCTGTGGGAATGGTAGGTGGGATGGGTGGAAGAGGGCAAAGGGAAAAATTGGGACAAGTGTAATAAATAACAATAAAAAAAGATTTAATTAAAAAAATGTCCAGGGTAGTGACAGTAAATTATTTAATATATAGAGCTAGAGGTTTACTTTCCTTTACAAGTCTTTTTTGTGTTTTTTATTCATTATTTATTTTTACTTTTTTATTGTTGTTCATTTATGGTTGTCCCATTTTTGCCCCAGTTATTCTCCCCTGCCCCACCCACCCTCCCACTCCCTCAGTCAGTGTCCACCTTGTTTTCAGTGTCCATGGTCCTTTATATGTATTCTTTGACTAGACCCTTCCTTTCCCCTTCTTTCCTCCATTATTCCTCTTCCCTCTCCTCTGGTCACTGTCAGTTTGTTCCTTATTTCTGTGTCTCTGGTTCTATTCTGCTTGTTTGTTTATTTTGTTCATTAGGTTCCACTTACAACTCAATGTATATTAAGTCAATCTTCAAATTGTTGTGATCATTAGTACTTTTCATTCTACTTTTCAGTAGAAACTTAATTTCGTATATAATTTCATATTTTACTTACTTTATATAGTGGTATTATCTTAGATTCAATCTGTATAAGCTACACAAAAATCCTTCCATGATCAAAGTTCTTCATATCTGTCTTAAGTTGTATGTGTTATGTATATATATGCTGTTATACAGCCTGAGGAAGGATACAGGTAGCATTTCTAAACACATTCACATGCTTCCTTTGAGTTTCCATGGTAATGTAGTTTTCTTAAGCAATGTCAGAAAATAGTCACACTTGGCTATTGTGAGAAATCACAACTAGAAAGTGATTATGGTGCAATGATGCAACATTTGACAGGTGATTTCATGCTTGAGATAATTGACATGTTGGACACGCTAAGAATTCATTTGTCGGGTTTC
>PVKU01007535.1:0-86138 GCA_004027475.1 Anoura caudifer | reverse complement strand
GTCGTCGTCCAGGCAGGATCTCTAATTAATCCAAAGCCATGTGGCACCTTCTCATGGCCTACTGGCAAGAGTTCTTTCACCCTTCTTTCAGGCAGTCTCTCTTGCTCCCAGGCCACACAGCCAAAGGGAGCACCCCAAAGCCACGTGGTCCTTCTTCTACCAAAGCTGTGGGGAAGGGGTCCCCACTCTGGAAAAGCCATGTGGCAATTCTCTGCTAAAGCCACATGGTGATTTTCCCTCACAGGGTTGTGAGGGTCCTAACTCTTGGGAAAGCACGTGGATTCTCTCTCAATGGCTGCCGCGTCCCCGTTTAAATCCTGGCGCCAAATCTCTTCTGTACCCCCATTTCCGACTCTTCCTACAATCAGTTACACCTGCCAGCATTCTCGTATATTCCAAGTATTTTTGGGATGCCATCATGAGTCTGGGCAGGTGTGTCCCCATTTTCTAGAGCCAATCTTCTCCAAGCTCCCACGCAGGCGCTATGACTTGAGGTTCCTCCCCCAGTCATGTCTTGGGGGGAGTCCTTTCCATCCCTCTGGCTCAGAGCATGGTCACAGCTATTTAACACATCTAAGCTATCAGCCAAAGGCTATAGATATGTTAAAGGACCATGCCATGGATTAGCAGCTCTTCATGTCCCTGCTCCATGTGTCCCTTCCCCCAACTCATACCTGTGGGGGAAGGGATGAGGACATCTTATATGTCCCTCTAATATTCCCTGGACACCCTGAGTTCTGGGCCCATTCCAAATCCCTATTTTGGGGGCCCCCCTCCTGGCTGCACCCTGTATCACTTACACAGGTAGGGACTCCCTACTGGGGGCAGAGACATGCAAGGGGACAGGTGCCATGATGGGTGCCACACTGGGGTGCAAGACTCATGACGTGCGACATGCAGGTAGACACACAGCAACTTGCAGCACATGTGGCTTGCCCACCCATGAATAAAGGTATGCCAGGCATCCCAGCGGCTCTGTGAATATTTTTCCATCTCCATGAATACCATGAACCTGCCTGCCCTTGAAGGGTGGCAACACAGTAGCTCATTCAATCTATAGAAGTCTTACAGAACATCTCAGTAAGAATTATTCCCTATCTACAAACAAAAGTGGGTCAAGGAGGAAGCCTGCCACACCTGGTGGGCAGAGGCCATGGTTTTCCTGCTGATTCTGTCTGCACAGGCGGTCCCTATAGCGAATGCTCCTACTGAATATGGTTTTTGGATGTAGTTGTTGCTACCTCACCCAATTTTAATGTTTGCTTTGTGTGATAAGTGACCCATTCAAAATATGGAGTGGATGTATCTAACTGGTAGAGAGAAGGTGACAGTTTCATATTTTAGTTGCAAAGTTAGTCTGTGAAATTAAGTACCTGGCATTTTGATGTATGTATCTGTAAGATGCAGAAACAGATGATGTGGTAAGATCAGCAACCTTATCTGAGAAGGGGAAGGTATGAGCTTTAGGATCCTAGGAGCCTCAACCGAGGGCACACAAACACAGGTGATGACATCTGAGTCGATGAGAATCACCTTACACTTTCTGGAAGCTGAAATGCTACTCTGTGGGTTTCCTATCCAAGATCAGTACTGGTCACAACCTTTTCTGGATAACAGCTAAAGATGTCAGTCCTGAGCAGGTGTTCCTCATCAATCTCAGTGTTATGCAATACTTAATGTAATTTCTAGGTGCTGTGCACAAAAAAGCAAATCTGAACAAAGTTCCCACATATCACTTCCAAGCTAAAAGAGCTTAAGTAAACTCAGAATCTTCACAAATTTCCCATGTTAGGGTCAGAACACATGTAACAAAGAAGTTTCTTAGAGTTATATGAATGGGCACTTCAACCACCTATTTGGGTGGTGGAAGGATAGGAAATTAGTAGAAAAATGAGCAGTTTCAACAAACCAAATATTTTAAGTATCAAGGTAAAGCAAGGTAAACTATTTACAAACTGATTATATACATCTGAATACTTAAAAAGTAATAATATAGTGCTTTTGTGTAGTGATTTACATTTTTCAAAATATTTTTGTGTAGCAAATTTCTGCATAGGAATTTAGTTAAATTGTAGTGCAAACTTAAGAAAGAAAATGATTGGTGTTAGAACAAATACCAGAAATCATGTCTTCTAATTCCCAACCTGGTGGACAATGTACTATAATGCATATTGCTTGACACAGATTCTAGGATAGCTAACAATCCAAGGATTCATAGATAATTCTGAAATAATATTAGGATAATGAATCTCAGGATAGTTATTAAAGTTGCATTTAACTTATTTACATACACTATGGTATAACAAATAGAAATTTCATGTCTTCCGTCCATTAGATGAAATTAGAAGACTTAGAACTATTTCATCCCAAAATAAACTTGTTTGTTATTAAGTAGGCGGACCATCTAGGTTTTAAAAATGTCATTCATCTAAACAGAGTGGAGAAAACTTATGCTAAGATGATTTTTTTAAATGTAAATTTGTATAAATTTTAGCACAGATAGGAAATTTGACTACATTTTTTCCCAGTAGAACTGCTAGGTGGAAATTGATTAAAAAGTAAACTTCCCCAAAACACCTACTAAAGAATTACCAAGCAAATTTTCAAGTTAAGAGCCAATGAAAGGATGCTACAAGAAAGTTAGTTATTCTTCTGTAGTTCACTACAATTAAGTTTATCCTTGGGGCCCTCCTACTTCCCTATTAAGTGCCCTCTCCTCTGCCTCCTTAATTGTACGCAGATCAACATTCTCAAGTGACTCTAAATTCATACACAGTCAAGCATTAGCCCATAAAAGTCTAAAATACTAACACTAATACTGAAGGGTTTGGCAAAAGTAGGTTTATAGTTGTGAGTACACACAACACAGTTTATTCTTACATTATTATGTATTAATTACTGTATTATTTTCCATATCAACAACTGTAAGCCTACTTTTTCCCCATTGTGTATTTGCACTTAATAAGTGGAGGCTATATAACAACAATTAAACAAAGAGTTTTTAAATTTTTGCCCTTTGAGACCTGGATTTCATGAAACTACTTTTGCTTAAAAGTTCCTATCTAGCACCCTTAAGATTATACAACATAATAGCTTACTAACTACTTATAAAATTGTGTTAAATTTGGAAAACAAATAGAAAAGGTGAGCAAAGAACAGAAATAGAAAAATAAGACTTTAAACAATAAAATACATAAGCTATACCTTAACAAGTTCCATTTAGATGGGCTTTTATACATTTATTAAATTTTTTACAGTGAGTTTGTTGTTTCGTCCTCATGTAAAGTCCATGGAAGGAATAGGGAAAGAAAGAAGACAGACCCATGCTAGCAGGTGTAGGCAGCACCTACAATGAATAATCATTTCCAGTTTACAGCTGATGAAACTCCAGTTCATGTTCAACAATCTCCTACTGGGGATTTATTGCATATCTTATGCTGAGTATTTTCACATCTATTGTCAGTGTAAACTTTTATGACAATCTTTAAGTTAGCCATTATTTTCTCTATTTTACAAATGATTGAGGCAAAAACATAAAGGTCTTCTTTAAAAAAATACTTGAAATATTTAAGCTTGTATCTTCATTAACCAAATTTCATGGACTTATAGTCAGTCACACAGGTTACAAATGAATCAGAAAATTTTAAAATCTTCTAACCCTGTAAACAGTGCTCTTTCTACTACACTTTATCAGAACAAGACAGACATCTCAGTGAAAGGGGAAAAATTAATTAGGCTGCTTGACTGCAAGAGGCCAAACATCTGGACATTTTAAACCAAATGGATGGGTAACTGAATACATTATATTTTACCTAAATATGAAAAGTGAGTTTATATCTTTATAAATAGAATTATAACAACAAAGACAGATATAACCAGGATTAAAAGCAGAGTGAATAGCCATTTTTATGATGTTTTAGCTGAGTGAGATAAAAAATACCATACATTTAAAATCTAACATATAATACTATTAGCTAACTTATTTAACATACAAATAAACAAACTAAAGGCCATGTAAACATCTATTAGGCAAAATTAGAACTGATAAATAATATTATAAACTCCAATTCCTGTATGCTTTTTCACCAATATAATTTCTATCTACAAAAGAGGAAACTTACTAAGGACTGAGCCTCAAGGATAAAAATGAATAAACAAGAGAAATAACCAGCTTTCGACAAGTAATCCCGCCTAGTTCTCTAAAGGATTGTTTTCTCATTTTATTTTAATGAGTACTTAATCAAGATGTATTAATTTTCCCTGAAATGGTCCAAAATTCAGGATTAAAATTAAAGCAATTTGAGATCAACTGAAGAATATTTTGAGAGTAGGAAATCTTAATAAATATGATTGATGAGATGACCAATTCTGCAGCAGCTGAGGTAAAGCAGAATATGAAAACAATTTAAACAAAATATGCATTTAGGACTTTAAAATGACAAATCACCCACATGTGCACTGTGTAATAGCCAACTCTTGGGTTTATGAGCCCTGCTCACTGGGACTTCAGGGAGCTCTATGTTTTCCCAAGGGAGGCAATGAACCCCTCAAAACATTCTTAAGATAAAATTAATGTTAGTAGATATATATGTTATAATAATATGAAATCATAAAACAGAACAAAGAAATCATTAGTCAGAGCATGTAAATTCTATTACTCAGCACAATACTAAATACATAGCTGCTGTCAATTGAAATAATTATCAATGAAGATAGTAAAAGCACAAAACTCTTGAGTATACCTAACCCATATCAGAAATACTACATTACCTTTTATTCAGTATTTATAGGAAACTGTTTTGACTGTGATCTTTACTACAATCTGTTAGCAATATATTATAATATCATAGAAAGTAACTCCTTTTTCAGGAAACACTAAGAAAGCTAAGCTGCTGGGCAATGGAAGTTCTGTTGAACATCACAGTTAGGCAGACTAATCCAGCAAGAAATATATTGGAGAAGTCTTGGGCTGTGACATCAGACTGACTTGACTGCAAATCTTAGGTATACCAGATAAACCTCAGGTCCATTTTTTTTTTTAATCTAAAATTCTCCAAGAATATGAAAAAGAGGAAAATATGAAGTAGAAGAAAATGTTTTCCAAAATACATGCGAAGACAAAACTTAATCTGAACTAATGAGAGACTATTTATAGCCACTAGGAATGCTATTTACTGTGAATATTCATCTATTGATGTGTTTAATTACAGAGTATACTGAGAATATACTAGGATGTTTGATACTATAAAGCATATATTCTATTAGCTTTCTGAATGATGAACAATTTTGATTTCCTAAACATATTGATCCACAAAGGTATGTAGTAAAGGGCAGGACCTTTTTCAGTGTATGCGTGTTTATTAACACCATGATCTCGGCTAAGCAGCTCTACTTGCTTGCGGGATAATTAATGTGGAGTGAGTGAGCAAGGACATGTTGAAAAGTACCTGGGACACACTGGACTCATTACATGGTAGCAATTACTACTAACTGAATGCTTGAAAGTATGGAAGCCAAGAGTTACTTTCCCTCCATAGACAGAAATTATTTCCTTTATTCATACAAACTATATTTCTTGAACTACTGAGTTGCATTTTGGAGATACAGTACAACTCTCACAGTCTAGAAATGAAGATGGATGTTTATAATCCATGCCTTGAAACTACATGAAAAGGATATTTTATACCAGGTGATTTGGAAGCTCAGAGACAAGTTTCTGGACATTCTGCCTGAACTGAGTTTCAAAAGAAGAGTTAGTTGGTAGGAAGACGTGCTCTAGATGAAGAAAAAGCTGTGTCATTTTTCAAACATTGAACAAGTATCAGCAATCTCCCTAACAAAGAAAATAGGGTAGCATTAGGGTGATCAACTTTTATTGTTTATTAAGGACTATTCTGGGAAATCCCACATCCCTGAGCAAACTGAGATAGTTGGTCACCCTAGGTGGAAGCAGGGCAAGATTAAAGACAGAGATTAAACTGGAGAAGTAGGTAAAAGGTACATAAATACGCAAACTGTTATTTGCGACTGTTTAAACAAAGATATATGGCTAGGGAAAAGTCATGCATGCCTTCTTATGACTTAAAACAAGACAGCTTAAGTACTCTGATTAAAAAAAAAAGAGCCAGTGTTCACATCTCAGAGCATCATAGTTGGTAATTGGGGGGAAAAAAGCTACAATAGGGCCAGAAGAAAAGAGGGAAAGCAGTCTCATAGACTACAGACTCGGAGAGAAGACATGAGAGAAATTTGTGCTTTAAGCAAAAGATAGTATTGGAAAGATAAGAAAATACATTGCCAGTCATAGCTCAGTTACAATGTTGTATCTCTCATGTAAAATTAAGGGTTTTAAGATGACATCATGATTTTCTTTCCTTTTTAAAAAAAAATGATTTGGTCCAACAATTTATATACAGAAGACATTATGGTATATTGAATATTTGATTTGCAACATACATTATTTCAATTATGCTATGTAGAAACTTGATGACTGACACAGAAATTAAGAACTATATTCAGAAACATCAAGAGATATTAGTGGTCATAATTAGGAAATAAATTAAAAGTTCCATGTTATATATAAGGAGACTACCACATTCTTCAGACATAGAACTTAAATTTTTATCTAGTGAGAAAAGCTTCAATATCTAACCACTAGGTCACAGATGAATGCAGAAGATTTTTTGAAATGCACTTGCCAGATTTAGCCTGCTTTACTGTTGAAAGTATCTCTAGGAACAAATATATTGCATGTTATCAGGTAGAATTTGTAATGAAAAATATAGTCTTGGACTAGATTTAACCTAGGATAAAGAGATGGTGTTAAAGTGTTTTACTCTATTTTCTTTACACAGAATTGCTTTATTCTATCTCCTTGGCTTGGAAAAGTCCCTACCCTTCATATATAATCCAATTTAAATAATTCTTAGATCAACACACTTCCCCATAATATGCAATGTTACTTCCAATGCAGAGGGTAGACAAACAAAAAACAAACAAACAAAAAAAAAACCCAAAGAAATTAAAAAAAAAAAAAAAGGAAAGAAGCAGCTCAGTGTGGCATGTTGTAGTGGCATGAGTATAACCAATGGGAAACCCTGGACCCAAACTACTATGTACTCTCTTACCAAGCTAAGATGTATAGATTTTCTCTCCTGCAATGGGAAAGCAACTAAAGATTTAAAGCAGGACCATGATTATTATCAGAGTTAGGGCAGTAGTATTGTGAAAGAAAAGGAAAAAATTAATTCAGAAGACATTAGGGCATTACAATCAGTAGGAACAAGGGACAGCCTGCATGTGGAGAGAAAAGCTAAGGTTTATTCTAAATACTAGAACTAAGTGCCTAGAAAAACACCTATCTTCTTTAAAAAGAATGTAGAAATAAAGAGCTAGAATAATTTAAAAACGCATCAAGACAGGGCTTTTTCCAGTTGGATTTTAAATTAACAACAATGGAGTCCATTTATTGAATACTTTTCTAAAAATAACAACAAACAGTAATGATTTTTAATGTCAGTTGGTGATCAGAAATTCCTAAAGATCTTGAAAAGAAATACAGATTACTGTGCCCCAATGTCAGAGATTATAATTTAGAAGTTAGGTGAGGGCTCTGGAAATCTGTATTAAAAACAAACCAGAAAAACCCTCAGATGACTCTAATATGCAGTCAGGTGCAGAAAACACAACTACAGTGCCTCTGCCTTTGGCCAAGCATTTAAAAACGGCAGGGCAGCTTTTAATGAATGAGGGTGATGGATTATACAAAATAAAAATAACAGCAAACATGTGGGTATCAATAAAATTTCATGATTAGAGCATGATATCAGATGAAAATTAAATAGATTTGTCTTTTTTAGTGTTTCATTGATTTTTATATATTAATATCTTTATATCTTTTAATTATATTTTATTGATTATGCTATTACAGTTGTCCCATTTCTCCCCTATCATTCCCCACCACCCTGCACACCCCCTCCCACCCACATTTCCCCCTTTAGTTCATGTTTCATAAGTTCTTTAGCTTCTACTTTTCCCACACTATTCTTGCCCTCCCCCTGTCTATTTTCTACCCACCTTCTATGCTACTTGTTCTCTGTACCTTTTCTCCCTCTCTCCTCCTCCCATTCCCCTGTTGCAAACCCTCCATGTGATCTCCATTTATGTGTTCCTGTTCCTGGTCCTGGTCTAGTTGTTTGCTTAGTTTGCTTTTGTTTTAGGTGTGGTTGTTAATATCTGTGAGTTTGCTGTCTTTTTACTGTCATATTTTTTATCTTCTCTTTCTTAGATAAGCCCCTTTAACATTTCATATAATAAGGGCTTGGTGATGATGAACTCCTTTAACTTGACCTTATCTGAGAAGCACTTTATCTTCCCTTCCATTCTAAATGACAGCTTTGCTGGATAGAGCAATCTTGGATATAGGTCCTTGCTTTTCATGACTTGGAATACCTCTTTCCAGCCCCTTCTTGCCTGTAAGGTCTCTTTTGAGAAATCAGCTGACAGCCTGATGGGAACTCCTTTGTAGGTGACTGTCCCCTTATCCCTTTCTGCTTCTAGGATTCTCTCCTTCATTTTAATCGTGGCTAATGTAATTATGATGTGCCTTGGTGTGTTCCTCCTTGTGTCCAACTTCTTTGGGACTCTGAGCTTCCTAGACTTCCTGGAAGTCTATTTCCTTTGCCAGATTGGGGAAATTCTCCTTTATTATTTGTTCAAATAAGTTTTCCACTTGCTCTTCCTCTTCCCCTTCTGGTGCCCCTATAATTAGGATGTTGGGACGTTTAAAGATGTCCTGGGGGTTCCTAAGCCTCTCCTCATTTTTTTGAATTCTTGTTTCTTCATTCTTTTGTGTTTGGTAGATTCTTTCTTCCTTCTGGTCCACTCCATTAATTTGAGTCCCAATTTTCCTCCTATCACTATTGGTTCCCTGTGCATTTTTCTTCATTTCACTTATTGTAGCCTTCATTTGTTCATCTAATTTGTGACCAAAATCAACCAATTCTGTGAGCGTCCTAATCACCAGTGCTTTGAACTGTACTTCTGATATGTTAGCTACCAGTGCTTTGAGCTCTGCATCTGATAGGTTGACTATCTCTTGGTTGCTCAGATGAATTAACTCTGGGGCCCCGGTCTGTTCTCCCATTTGAGCCATCCTTGGCTTTAGTTTTTTAGTTTTTGTTTTTGTTTTTGTTTGGTTTTGTCTGGTCACAGCTGTTTCATAGTGAGGGGCAGAGCCTTAGGCATTCACCATGGCAAGGCAGCCCAGTCACTGGGTTCTGTTGCTGGATGTGGGGGCAGGGTCCGAAAGGGAACAATGGTGCTTGCTCCATGCTCTCTCACATATTCCAGTCCCTTCAGCCACTTTACCCTAGCAAATTGGGCCCTTCTCATGCTGATTTCTATGTGGGTGTGCTTGTTTATGTTCTAGGACCCTGTGGGTCTCCCCAGCGAACTCTCCTGTGAGGCTGGGACTCCCTCCCAGCACCTCAGCCCCCACAAGTATTTTCAATGGGTGCTTTTAGGCTTCACTTCCCTATGCTGGGGCCCTGCATAGTGCAATCTGTCTTGCTGCCCATTTTCGCCTGGTTTATCTGTGTGTGAATGTGTGTCCACGATCAGCCGCCTTGTGTACCCCACTTGGTCTCCTCGCATTCGGCAACTGTCAATCACTGCCTGTGCGTCTGGGGTGACTACACACCTGGGACCCCCAGCCACCGTCTGATCCTGCTCCAACCTGACTGCCCTGGCTGCTAACTCTGCCTCTCTTACCAGTCTGGATGAATTGTTGTTGGACTCCCATACAATTCAATTTTCTCTCTGTCCTGGTTGTTTTTTTTTTGGGGGGGTTTCTATATTTTTGTTGTCCTTAATCTTGGTTGTGAGAGGAGGCACAGGGTGTCCACCTTTGCCTCCATCTTGGCTGGAAGTTTAAATAAATTTGTCTTGACACAATTAGAAGTCAAATAAATTTAATTCCCATTACCTTTTTATTTTGAATTTGGAAAAATATGATTCATTTTTATTTCTTAATATCCTTTTAGTCTGAAATACCTGTTCTTTAAAGGAGTTAGAGGTTTCATTCAAAATTTCACAAAAGAGCTGGAGGCAATTCTTATTTTTCTGTCCAGAAAAAGTAGTGACTCATGAAATTGTCATTATAGTAAATGCTATCATTTAATATTTATTGAGTAAAAACAATATGTTAGGTGCTGACAAACTCTAGTCATTTTACACTACATATAGTATAGTTCTTATTTATGTTTCAATTTAAAAGTACTCAACTCTTGCTTGGTAAGCCAAGAAACTTTCCTTTGGTATTTACTCTAAATTATTCAAGCCTGGTATCCTATTTGTATTTGTCATGAAAAATTTTACACTTAAAAATAAGATGATATGAAAATAGAATAAAACAACCTTTTAATTTCTTGGAACATGGTGTAAAATATTAAGGAAATGAGGGCAATTAGAAAAGGCATTAAGAACAAATTATATTCATTATATCCTTTGGCGTTATTCCAAATGGAAATTCTTTTGATAAGAGAAACCAATGTGATTATTAACCAAGAATGAAGAATAGTAAGCTGAATCCAGGGGAACTGTTACATTTTAGAACTCTGAGACAGGCCTGGCTGGGTAGTTCAGTTGGCTGGCGCATTGTCCTGATACAATGGGGTTATGGGTTCAATCTCCAATTAGGGCACATTCTGGAGTCAACCAGTGGATGCATAAAAAAGTGGATAAAAATCTCTCTTCTATTTCTCTCTCTTCTCTCTCTCTCTCTTTCTCAATTTTATTTATTACTTATTATTTTTAATTGTTTATGTTATTACAGTTGTCCCTCTCTTTTCCCCTTCACCCCCCTTATCCAGCCCACTCCCACTACCATATCAGTCCATCATCATTGCCCATGTCCATGAGTTCTTCATATACGTTCTTTGACTAATCCCTTTGCTTTCTTTCAATCAATCTCCCCCTTCTTTCTCCAAATTTACAGCTGTCAGTCTGTTCCATGATTCTATGCCTCTGGTTCTATTTTGCTCATTAGATTCCTCTTATAAGTACGATCATATAGCATTTTTAAAAATTAGAATGCTGGGGTTTATTTGAGAAGTGTCCCAGTGGACACTTCTGATGTCCACTGGCTACATTCATTTAGATATATGGACATTAACCAAGACTCTACCAAGCACCACCCTCTTCAGCTAACACAGAGAAGTCTTCAGGGCAAGGAACTTGAAAAGGCTCTCAGCTTCAGCAGAAACAGACAGGATCATGACAAGAACAGTTAAATTCATGAAAGTAGAAAATGACCCATACTCACCCCAGAGTCATTTCAAGCTTTCCAAGTATATATTCAAAATTACATCTATTGATCTTTATTTTCAGGGGCAGAAGACACTGGTTTTCAAGAACTCCTTAAAATGTGTGGAGTAACTGTAAACAATATCTTCTAGATGTATTTTCTTTTTTAATAGATTTTCTAAAATGGAACAGGAGGTCTTTCACCTCTGACAATGTGAACAAGCAGACAGACACTGTATTACTTAGTTGCCATTGGTCATTAGACTTCCTAGTCAGGATGACCAACTGAAGTGAGTCCAGTCTGAAGACCAGGTCACAGTCAAGTCTAAATTTAGCATTCCCTATGACTTTCCTATTAACCTTAGACCAATAATGTAAGCCATAGCAGAGTGGCCCAGCTTAGGGTACAAAGTAGAACCCATGTCTATTTCCAGACATGTTGGAGGCTTGTAGTCTATTACTTTTTGACTAAAGGAAGGTCAAGAGTATCCTAAATTTTGTCAGGAGAATAGAATGGTTTGTGTTTACTAGCTAGACTACAGGACCAGATATGTCATTCTATAGACAATAAAGGGCAAAGGGTAAAGCTGGCAGGGCCGTTTTTACAACAAGGTGACAGAAAACAGAAGGGAGTGAGTAAGAAGAACATTCTCTTAACTCTGTGCAGAGTTCAATGGCAATGATCCGTGACCCTGCAGAGAACTGGCCTCTCACAGAAGCTGCAAGGGAGACTCTTTCCAAAAGTTTGAGAGCAGCAGTTTATGAAACTGCCAGAATGGACTAACTTAAAACAAGCTTGTGTGGCCACTTTTATACCACCCCTGAGTGTTTCTAGACACCACCAGCTAGATTTAGTGGGGGAAGAGTGCTCTTTAATAACAGAGATGGGGTAAGAAATTAGCAATGTTTTTCATTATTGCCCACAACAGCTGAGGCCCAGAGCCAATTCAGATTGTGAAATTTTTTGGATGTCATCTGTCAATGTAATAATTTCTCATTATAATTTTTAAATAAACATTTTATTTTGGAATATTGTCAGTACAGATTTTCTATGTAATGTCAGACAGTCTTCCCTAATGCTAACATCTTATATAACTGTTATAGTCATCAAGATTAAGAAAATAACATTGGCACATTAACATGACTATGAACTTTGTTCAGAAACCACAAGTTTTTTCTATTCATGACTTTTTACTGCTCAACGATTCAATCCACCATAGTACACTGCATTTAGCATGATTTTATTTAAATTACAGAATAATAAATACATATACAAAAATACATATTGTGTATCTAAATAATATGTGAAGCAAAATCTCTGCCTTCAAGGCAAAAATATCATAGTCTAATAAATAGTGTTCTACATAAAATAGCATAAAGTTAACATTTTAGAGCACCAGTTTATTGCCATCAGATACGACATAAAGCATGCCCTCTAAAAATTAGAGCAGGGACACATACTGAGTGTATTCACCATCAAAATGGAAAAAAAAAAAACCCTCACACATTAAATGAGAGAAGGAAATAAAACCAAAACATCCACATTTTGAAATTTGAAAATCTACACATGAAATAATCTACACTTGTGCCAGTTGATAGCAGATCAGATATTGTAAAGCACAACTTCAGTGACAGGTTGTACACACTGAACAGCCTACCCAGAACACAGTAGGGAAAAAAGGAATGAGAGCCTTGAGGAAAAAAAGGGACACTTCTGGCACAGTTAGAATGGCATCCCAAATTATAAAATGTGCATGTTCTCAAATGAAAAGAAGAGGAAATAGAGTAGAAGCAATAATCAACTATATAATAGAAAATAAGGAAGAATTTCAAATTTATAAGATAAAGGATTTTGATATCATAAAAGCAAAGTTTAAAAAATAATCAGGTAAAACATGGCCTTATAAAATTTCAAAATTAAGAAAACATACAGGTAAAACAAGCAGAAAAGTCAAATTAATACAAGCAGTAAGGTTTTTCTCATAATTATTACCTGGAATATTAACTTTTCTAAAAAGAAAGCATTGTTTCTAGAATTAGCTTGATTTTTTATCTTTATTTCTTAAAGATATTTAAATGAAAATAATCTGTACACATATTAAAAATTCACACTGTACATTAAGGAGTAAAATTAAAATTGAATTCCCTTTTTCATTCTCTGGTCCCCTGGTCCCTGACCTTAAGGTAACCAATATTAGTGGTTACTTAGGTATCCCCCACTAAAAATAGTCCATACTTATTTGTATGATAGAGAGATAGATAAAGTTCATATATTAATATATGCTTGTGTAGCATTTACTACTAACTGAGAATGGTTACAAGCACTTTAAAATTATGTGGGAAGTGGGAATGGGCAGGGCAGTGGAGAGCAACGGGGAAAATGGGGACAACTATAATTGAACAACAATAAAAAATAAAGTAAAATAATCAGCATAACATATTATTCTGTATGGACTATTTTGCATTTTTAAATAAAGATTTACAAACCTTGTTAGCAGTTTGTGTTGTGATGTTTATAGATTTATCATTCTTCTTAATAATTGCAGAGTATTTTATGCTCACAGAATTTTGAAGGCCAAATATTATAAACCCAAATGCTATAGATAGTCAGCTTATTATCATTTAATTCTGAGGTCAACAGAAAACCTTATTAAATATGCAACTCAAAAATGTGTCACTCATAAATTTCTTGAGAAAATAATTCATATCTTCAACAAGAAGTAGTCATTTCAATTTCAAAATTAAGAATGCAATGATGAGGAGATCATATTAACAAAGACTAAGGTGACTACTCATACCAATTAAGTTATCGGGCCAATAATTTTATAAAATGATTACACATAACTTATTGTTAATGTTACAAAAATAATAGAAGTCATGATATATTACTATTTTATTTTAATAGGACAATTCTTATGTAATATGAAGCTCTTGGCTAAATTAATAAAATCTCCAAACTGGTATATTGTGCAAAATTATTTATACACAAGAAGGAAGGAAGTATCAATTGTTTGAATTTCTGCAATGATAAAGAAGTACAGGTTTAACAATAAAGTTGAAATATTTCAACCTAAACCTCAGGAGAATTAAAATTATAAATAAATAAAACATGTCAGTTAACCAAAAAGTATGTACTAAAGTAAGCATAACAACAATGGAAATGGAAAGCAGATACAAAAATTAAAAGCAAAAAAATAAATAAAAGAGAGAGAGAGATGATGACATGAATGATCAAAAATATATTTTAAAAGGTTTGAAAGTTATAATATAAAAGTTAAACTTCTGTATTAAATTTTCGAATCTCTTAATTGAGTATGAAACAAAACTCCTATATACTTTCATAAGAAATATACGTAATACAAAATAATGCAGTAAGCGTAAAAATTAAAGCATATGCTAATCTATAGTAGCCTAGCACAAGTAAAAATGAAAAGTAATAATATTAATATTAAACAAAATAGAATTTAAAATAAAAGGAAATGTGAAAGTATTCTATAAATATATAATAATCATAAAACTTTATGCCCTAAAAACGCAGAATTAAAATGTATCTTTAAAAATTACTCAGAATGTTAGAGTTGAGAGAAACACAATTAAGATGACATAATTGATAATCACTGACAGATCATTTAGGATATGAGCTGAATACACACACACATATCATAGAGAATACTTATGTATTTTTAATTCTCTTTGTAAATGACCTCAGATCATACATGCTACAAAAATCTCAATAAGTATTTTAGGTAAGAACTGTAGAACAAACATTTTCTGAATGCAATGCTGTAAAACAATGAATGTATGATAAAGAGATAACATAACTAAGGGTTTACTACATATGCCAGGCATTGTTCTTGGCAAATTTTCTATATATATATATATATATATCTTCATTAAAACCTAACATACTAGTAAGGGGAGACTGACAATAAACAAAATAAGGAAAAAATATATCATTTGTTCCACAGAGATGAGAACCACAAGATAAAAGGCAGAAATGAGTAAGAAGGCATACAATTCTAAATGATGATGATCTGAAATATTTTCACTGGGAAATGACACTTGAGTAAAAAATAACTGAAAGAGGTGGAAGATTATTCCAGGCAACAGAAGTAATTCAAGAACAATTAAGAGAAATGGAATAAAACACATTCTATAGTGAAAACTGAAAAAGATGTCAAAAACTTATGACTTTAAAAATTCTGTGTTTGGACAATTTATGATTTACAAAAGCACAGTTGTTAGATTTCTTGGCATGAAAAGAGAACACTATGACTAAAGAGTATATATGATTAAAATTTACGTATTATATTAAAGGAGGAATTATTTAATTCTGCATGGGCTTCCAGAGAGGTGATAATTTAGTCTAGAAATAAAGTACAAATAGGAATCTCTAAAGAAGATAGGAAAGTAATGTCAGCTTAGACATATGTTGTTGAAACATGAAGTTGCAGAGAAATGAAAATGTATGGACATGTCTAATGTCATATGGCACAAGTTACATATGGTGGATGTCAGTCTACATTTTGTAATCTGTTGAGGAATGGAAAGGACCATTTTAAGCAAAATTTCCTTTTTTATGCCAATTATCAGTTATTTTAGGAAGATCTATGGATGTTTGATTGAAGAGAGGGAAAACCTGATTGAAAAGGTTGGATAAAAGGCTAAATATATCATCTTGGTGAGAAATGATAAGGGCATGGCCTCAGTAGTAACTAAAGAAATACATTCATTAAAAATCACTGCCAACCTCTTCATGCTTGAAGATCCACCTCTGTCAGCACTGTTGTGGTCTCCTTGTGTGAACATAGCCACTTCAACAAACGATCTTTCTGTGGGGACTCTTCCTTTACCAAACTTGCAGATCAAGACAAACCATGATAAAACTTTCAGATGTTCTGAAGCCATTTACAACACCACCATCTTTCACTCAGTTGGTTTAACATCTGATTGATTTCTGGCAATAAAGAATGAAATCCCGTACATCCATTTGAATAGGTCTGGACAACTACTGAGAGCCCACTAACACCTGGCTAAGATCCTCATTCATCTTATTTACTTAAACAAAAGCCCTGGATCCATGGTTTTTGTTTAAGTAAGAAGACATCCATGAGAACTCTTTCTGCCCACATTGTATCTACTCAGGGAAGACAAGCTCATAATGTCAAAATATCTGCAGTCATGGAGTGGGAGTGTCACACCGTAATCAAAAAGTGCAGGCATACTTTGGATTACTGATAATACTCATGATTCATCTTTCTGTTTAGGAGGTCTGTCCAGAAAAATTCCAGCCACTGTTAATATAACGAGAACAGTTTACATAATGTCAGTGTAACGTCGCAGCCAAGGAGAGTGGACTGGAGTGTGCATGTATGAACAATATGTACCAGTCAGTGAAGGGGCAGTAGTCGCTGTTGAGTGAGCATGTGTACTGTGTGGCCATTGCATTCAAAATGACTGAGCAAGTAGAGCAATGAATCGGCATCAAATTTTGCATTAAGCTTGAACATTCCTTCATGGAAACTGTTCAGATGATTCAGAAGGCCACAGCTATGGGCAACTGGTGACTGGCAGCTTCATCATGACAATGTGCCCACTCATTCATTACATCTTAGGCAGAGTTTTTCAGTGAAACATCAAATCACCAGGTGACTCAGCTCACCTACAGCCCAGATTTTGTGCTCTGTGACTTCTGGATTTTCCCAAAAATAACATCACTTTTGAAAGGGAGGTGATTTCAGTCTGCCAATGACATTTAGGAAAATACAACCGGACAGCTGATGGCAACTGGGAGAATGGTGTAAAGTCCACAGGTGCCTACGTTGAAGGGGGCTGTGGCTTCATTGTCCTATGGGCAATGTTCCATGTATCTTTTTCAATAAATGTCTCTATTTTTCATATTACATGGCTGGATACCTTCTGGACAGACCACAGACACAGATCATCTGACAATCAATCTGTTCTAAAAGGACCATGCCATGACCAGAATCCTGCCACCATATCCCTAAACAGTAATTGGGAAGAAAATTTTTAATATACGTGGAAGATTCTTCGCTAAATAGGAATAATATGCAAGAAATTCAAGATTCAAAAAGGGTGAACAAGATAACTTTTAATATCTTTTCCAATTCTCTGATTATATGATAAGCTGTCTTATAAAACAATAAAATTTACTCTTGGAAATGGTTGAAAATATATCTACATATATCACTGTCATTATGTTATAGGAAATAGACACTGCACAAGCTGTGACCAACTCAACATGCCAAGGTATTTAATGTGATATGTGGCCCGACTCATTGGTCTAGACTACTTTATTGCATTTCCCAATACCAGCAGACTGTCAAGAACTGAGAGTATGTTAAAGCTACTTTAAGCACAATGCATTAAAGAAGCAGAAATATGTTAAATGCTACAACCTCTTCCCTTATTTTTCTCCTACCTGCCCCCTGACATGCCTGCATTCTCCAGTGTACCCCACCATATACAAAACCTTATTTGCTTTACCTTAATTTGGATGCTTGTTAACACCTTTTAACTTTGTTGTTGTTGTTGTTGTAAGAATTTCCATTCCTACTACATAAGGGCATTCTTCTTTTAATGCATTTTTTATATCTCTCAAAAATACATACCCATACAGTTTTAGATAAGTCAAATAGTTCTCCAAGGCTTAGAATAAAAGGTGGCTATTCCTTCTGTCCCTATCCCCAAACTGATTATCTACTTCTATGTTTCTATAACAAGCTTACTGGGCTGTCTCTCATTTTCTTTTCCATTTTAGATATTATCCATTGATGTCCCACTATGGAAAATGAGGACTTCACCCCAGTTTTCTCTTCCTTTCTCACATACAAAATTCCTATACTTTATCCCTCAGTATTGTTATGTCTGTGTTAATAATCAATATTAGTATTTGCTTCTGCCTCTACCTTTTTTTTTTTTTTGCTTTTCTTGACTATATTTTCTCAGTATTGAATATAATTATAATCCCATTATTCATCCCTAAACTTTAAGAAATAGGTAGATTCTGCCTAAATACATTGAAAGACATCAGTTTCTTTAGAGACTGACTTTCAAATAACCTTGTTTTAACCATCTGCACCTTGACTTTTATAAATAATTGGTGCTTCTGATTCTTACACTTTCTGGCATTCTGCAGTGTGAACCAGCATGCTTCTCAATCTTCCCTGCCTCCTACACCACCAACCCTCCCATTTCCCCACACCAGCTGACTTTTTTCAGTTTCTTAAATTTTGTTGCTATCATCTCTTCTCTCCTTTTTCCTTGCTCTTCTTTTTTTAATTTATTTTTTTTATTTTTTATTTTATTTTAATTGTTGATCTTGTACAGTTTTCTGTTCCTTGCTCTTCTTTATTTAAACCTTTATAAATCCTTTTAAAATATCAAAGTTTAATCCTTTCCTTTTCAATTGTAAATCTCCTACCCAGTATAGGGCATGCCTCTCTCATGCAATAATTGTCCATTTTTTTATTGCAAATCTTAGATTGGGCATCTTAGACACTCGTTTTCTTAGAGCAATATTTAATTTACTGTTTCTTGATTTTCTTGTGAACATTGGTTATTAGGATAGGCAAAAGAATGCAATTGTTCTAGTGCCTACAATAAATGAAGGTCCTGTTTACAAAAAGAGATGGATAAAATTTGGTCCCAAGAAAGATATCAATAGCAGATAATATTATCAAACATTCACTTTACTGTAGGTACTGTCCTAAAGTGCTTTATAGAGTTAATTAATTAATTAATTAGTTAATTAATTCACTTGATCCTCATGGCAACCACAAGATCTCAGGGTTTTCATTCCTGTCATTTCCATTACTGTAACTAATTAATAAAACTCTGATATATGTTTCATACCTGATTTCAATTTTTTTCTGCCTCTGAGAAGTTTGGGACCTGCTTTTCATATATTTGTGGCCAGCCTTGTTCCCTCTCTTGGTCAACAGAAGGGTCTGACCTGACCACATCCAACCACTCAAAGATCTAATAGTTAACATTATTTGCTAACTTGCCATGAGACATAAACAATATGTCAAAATATCTGATAAGCTAACACATAGATTTTCCATATAAAATATATCAACCTTAATAAAAATACACAAATTAAATTTACAGATATTGGATATCTTGGATGAGAAACAATTTATCACTACTATTCTACTGCATGCCATGGGCAATACAGTGATGCGGTTCAAGTCTCAGCTCTGCTGTTTCCTAGCTGCGTATCATCTGCAGCAATTTATGTAGCCTCTGTTGCAGCTTACTCATATGTAAAATGGGGTAACTCCCACCTCATAGAGTTGTGGTATGAATAAAAAATGTTAATCTGACATGAATAACATTTGAAAGAGGATTTACCATGTAGGAATAGTTTAGACCTTTACCTAAACTACTGGTGAACTTCATAGTAACTCTGCATTTCTTTCTAAATGAGCCTCAAAGAGAGTACACTCTGCCCCTTAACTCCATGGTTTCCAAGCAGTAGTTTGTTCAGAGCTGCCCTTGTCAGTTAGATGAACTGAATAACATATTACTCGTGAAAGAAAAGTGTCTTTGCATAATATTCTAAGTGAACATGGAAATGATGAACTATGAAGGTTTAACAGACTGTAAGCTTTTCTGTTTTGAACAAATACTCTGAAAAATGTAACTGGAAAATAAGAACAATTTTTGTAATAATGTTATTATTCAAAACTGATTTTCAATATTAATACTTGAGGACTTTTTCTGAAATTGAAATGCTATTTTTTAGTCATACCAAGCTGTGCTTAACATATGCTCTTCTCTCAACCTGGAATGTGTTCCCTTACTCTTTATGTGTCAAATATTTGAAACCAAGGGTCCTGACTTAATATATGATTTTGATTTAACGTGAAGCCCCAGATCTTCTATTCAGTTTCTTCACAACCTACCCTGTAAGCCTTAGCCCTTTCCCTTAAAGCTCAGAGGTTGAAGCCAGCATAAGAAGCTGAATGAAGAAACAGACAACTCCTTTGTGGTTGGTGTACCAAGTGCAAGAATGAATATCAAGAGATGAAACTAAAAGACATCAGAGGAGCACAATTGCACATGACTGTAGTGACAAACTACAGTGTGTTTTATAGTCACTAATACCCAAAGCAGCAAGAAACAATGGCCATGCCTTTACTAAGGGTCACAAGCTACAAGTTTTTTGTGTTTTTTTTTTATTTTATTTAATTAATTTATTTTTAAATTTTTTAAATTTTTTAAATCTATTTTAATTTTTGTTCTTGTACAGTTTTTTTCTTTTACTCCCATCCCAGCCCACTGCCTCAGCCCTCCCCACCTCCCTCTTATTTCCACTCTGCTAGTTTTTATCCATGTGTCCTTTATACTTGTTAGTAAACCCTTCCCCTTTTCCCCTGATCTTCCCTCCCATCTCCCCTCTGGTGACTGTCAGTCTGTTCTCAATTTCAGTGTCTTTGGTTATATTTTGCTTGTTTGTTTGTTTTCTTGGTTAGGTTCCTGTTAAAGGTGAGATCATATGGTACAAGTTTTTGTTAAGCTAAAAATGATATCTTGACTTCAGTTAAATTTCATCTCCTGAGCCCTAAGGTGGAAGATCCCCTGGCTACTTTCCCATGAAGACAGATAGAGAGATGCCAGAAAAGACCTCAGATCTATTCTCAAGACCTGAAGCAATAATTTATTACCCTAACTTCACCTCCAACCAATCAGCTCCCAGCACAACATTCAACCCCCAGCCCACAATGTCTGGGGTTTTGTCCCATATAATATATAACTTACACTCCGCTGAGGAGCCTAGTCTTCAGGACGTAAGCTTCCCATCTTCATATTGGCCATCTGATAATAAACTATTTTTTTTCTGTACTGCAAACTCCTAGGTCAGTATACACAGGCAGATGGACCAGAAAAAAAAATATCACTGGGATTCCAACACATTAAGTTTCCTGGAAGTTTTGTTTATAAAGCTAGGTTTAAGTTTTTCTCTCCACTTACTGTTTTGATTTTATAGGAAGAGAAAAAAAATCCTTTGCCGTTAAAGAAGTCAATGTGTGCTTCTATCTAAAATTATTTTGATCTCTTCTCTAAACTGTTTGAAGGTGAAAATAATTCATATTTTACAGAAATATGACTGAGAAGAGCCTTGTACTCTGAAAAAGTTATTCAAAGTTCCAAGTATCTCTTCCATAACAAAAACCCTCCAGGCAAATGACCCCTTTTTCTGTGTGCCGATCTGACTGAATTAGAAGAAAATATTTTACTTATTAATGCTTAAGGGAAAAGTCAGCATCACTGGGCTTTCATGGTTAACCAATTGTCCCTGTTATACAGTCTTGTAAACATGCAGAGGAGACAATTGGGATTCATTTTAGAGCTCATTAGAAAAGAGCTGAGACGGACTAAGTGAAATTTTAAAAGTCACTACTTAATCAAGAGCACACGTGCCAAAAGACAGAATGGAATTTTCATTTGACACACGGAATATCAACTCCAGGGCCATTACTGTACAGCAGAGTCGATTCTATCACTCCCAGCACACTCAGACAAAATTTACCACTGAAGTCTAATTTGATTGCCTTATCAGGCAGTTAGTATATCATTAAAAATTCATGGCAGGATCAATCTCCTGTTGATTTTCAGAATTAAGTTATGTTCTCTCAGTTAAATTAAGAGAATTGTATTCATTTCTGGGGCAAAGTTTTAAGGATGGAATTTTTTTACATCACAAAACCAAGGTATTCATTGCCTTGTGTGTGTGTGTGTGTGTGTACTTTTTTACTTTTAATCTTTCAAAAAGTTCAAGCTATCAGAATCTAACAAGAGATGCTCAGTTCTTTCTATTCACTTCTCTGCTCACTCATTCTTTTGGAAATATTAGTAAATAAAGTTATTTTTTCATACATGCTGAAAGCTTAGTGCTTCCTGTGACCGTACTTGCTGCCTGTCACCAAGGAAAAAGAATACACATTAATGAAAGCCAACCTTATGAGGTTTACAGGGCTGGTTTAAATAAAAAAGGCAAAAAGAAATGTTTTCTAGATTGTAGTTAAATTTCCTGAATCCATAAAATTTGCCTAAAGACTGCCTCTTTAGAATTTTTTTTTGGGGGGCGGGGGGAGGGTGGTTAATACTTTTGCAAGTACAAAGCAATTGCTTATGGGAATCCTGTTTTGGATTTGAGATCCAGAAACTTCAGAAGTATGAATTAACTTTTTTAAAGTTTAAATGTAGTGATTATAGTACAATGTAAGGGAGGAAAAAGTTTTCCTTGACTCTCTTAGGTCCTTGGCTTGATCTGAAGATTAAACTGAAAAGACAGAATTATCAGGAGAACATACAGATTTCACTGAAATTTTACATGCACATGGGGGTCTTCACAAAAGAATGAAGACCTGAAGAAGTAATCAGAAAAGGAAACTCTTATTCCTTGTATACCAAAAAAAAAAAAAATTGAAATACATTTCTGAAGAATTTACAAGACAAAGGGATTTGGGAAAGGGTAGGGAATAGTGTAGAGATAAGCAGTAAGACCCCGTGGACAGTTTAACAAGGTGTGTTTACACAGCCTTCCAGGTCCTAAATTCCCTCTCCTGTAGTAAGGATATCTTATATCCTTCTGGTACCGGGAGGGGACCTTTCCCATGGGAAATTTATCCCCTGCTTTTAGGGAAACGGGCAAGAATAGGGGTAGAGTGGGGATGTCAGAGTGAACTTTTTGCTTCTTTTTCTTGACTCTCTCACCAGAAGGTATTCAATATAACAAAGTGTCACATTTTGGGGTAGTGTTTCCTGAACCTTATTAACAGGTTGTTTCAGTTTGTTCTTTCTGTTTATTATCCAATATTTACTGAGAACCAGGCAATATAGAAGACAATGAGGTTGACAAGTTTAGTACCTAGTCAGTCAACTAAATAAAATAGATTATATATTTAATAAAGAGTACCTGAGAGCCCAGATGTTCACCTCTTGGGGACAATAAGATGAGATAGTAATTTTTTCTATGAAATTAGATAGAATATTTAATTTTTATGTCTGAATTTTCCAAAACACCTGCAATTCATCTCCAGGAAAGAGAAAGATGCAAGAAAAATTATTAACAACAGTATTCATTGTTTAACACTATTTCTGTTTAAATCTGTATCTCTGCCAAGATTCAGGGTGAGTCTATGAATTTCTATCAGCACATAGTAGGCATTCAGTCAATGTTTGTGGGAGGAATAAAAGAAGAAAGGAGAAAAATTAGTATGCTCTTGATTGTTTAAATTATTTAATTTTCTTAGGACTCATAAAATTAGTATATAAATTATACATTATTTAATATGAAATAGATTTTCTCAATGCTAATTAACTAATGGAGAGTAAGAATGTTTTTTGTTTTCTTAATATAATATGCTCCCCATTTTACGTAACTACATGATTTATCTTCAGAAACAGTTTTCTAAAATCAACACCTACTTCCCCAAAGTCAAAATTTGCATTTAGACCCTAGTAATAGTCATAATACACCATGTAATATAGACTGTAAATGATCATGGCTATTAACTGATTTGCTTCCAAATCCTAGTAAACCAAATAATTTTTCAGGGCTATTAAGTGAAATATACTTATAACTTCTGTTTATTTCTATTCTTTGTATATCAGATCTGTCTGGAAGTAGAGCATCCATTGTTAATATAAAAAGAACAGTTTGTGCGACATCAATGTAAACTCACAGCCAAGGAGAGTGGACTGGAGTGTGCATGTATGAACAATATGTACCAGTCAGTGAAGGGGCAGTAGTCGCTGTTGAGTGAGCATGTGTACTGTGTGGTTATTGCATTCAAAATGACTGAGCGAGTAGAGCAATGAATCTGCATCAAATTTTGCATTAAGCTTGAACATTCCTTCATGGAAACTGTTCAGATGATTCAGAAGGCCACAGCTATGGGCAACTGGTGACTGGCAGCTTCATCATGACAATGTGCCCACTCATTCATCACATCTTAGGCAGAGTTTTTCAGTGAAACATCAAATCACCAGGTGACTCAGCCCACCTACAGCCCAGATTTTGTGCTCTGTGACTTCTGGATTTTCCCAAAAATAACATCACTTTTGAAAGGGAGGTGATTTCAGTCTGCCAATGACATTTAGGAAAATACAACCGGACAGCTGATGGCAACTGGGAGAATGGTGTAAAGTCCACAGGTGCCTACGTTGAAGGGGGCTGTGGCTTCATTGTCCTATGTGCAATGTTCCATGTATCTTTTTCAATAAATGTCTCTATTTTTCATATTACATGGATAGATACCTTATGGACAGACCTTATACATGCTTGCATTTTTAACTTCAAATGTGAAAGTTTTTCAATTTGATGTATATTTTCAAAGTAAGCAATTATCCACACTTCATAGAACATTTGGAAAGAAGTACATGTTGGAGAGGGCAGAACAGAAAAAGAATATAAGCAACCATGCTCAAAATTTATATAAAATACTAGAAAACATTATTAAAATGGTTAATTATTACTCAAAATTGGTCATTTTTGCCCTGTCCCATATTCATTACAATGGAGATTTCCACAAGATAAAATAAAGGCAGAAATAATTTTTGATTTAAAGTCAGGGCAGACGCACTCCTTAAAGGTGCTGTTGGAAGAATGCTCATTTGAACAGGCAAGAGAGTGAATGATTGACACTCTGCATAAGGGCTTTGAAAGTCAAGACATTGGTATGTCATTTGTTAGAAACCCTATTATAGTAACTGACAGCCATACCCAGCAGATGCACCATAGAGATGCTGTGCCAATTTTTCTCCTAAAAAACATTAAAAATTTGTGAATTTTAATATGGAGTATTTGGCAGCAGAAACCAGTAGTGCTATTTCTTATTGACAAGGTGAGAACTAAGCATCATGCACAAAATTCTAAAAGGTATAAAGGTTACAAGTGATGAAAATCATATCAAAGAGTTACAAGAGCTCTACTAAGCCAGGTGATTTGAGAAGTGGGGAGAATAAAAATTTAAAAGTACAGACTTCTTTTATGTATAAGAACATCATTTTGAGGAACAAACCTTGAAATCAGCATTTAAAATTTACATTAAAATACTAGATAACACAAAACATTTTATCACACAGATTAGGGGTGTCTAAGGAATGGATGCATTACACAATCCCAATTCACTGCTGAAACAGAGATTTGCTTAATATTCAAACTCAAGATGGTAGCAGCCAAGAAATAGTGTTTAATCTCTCTCCTGCTAGCTGAAGAAAAAAAAAAAAAAAAAAGACCACTAAGAAAAGATGAGAGAGACTACACTGAATTTTTGTGAAGGAGAATTGAGCAGCCACACCAATCACCTTTTATCGCCTCTTCCATTTCCACTTGTACTCTACACTTATATAATTTGCATAGCTTTGAAAGTGATGGGTTTCAGAAAGTGGTACATAAATGCTGCTGGCTGCTTAGCTTTCCATTAAAGGGAAAGTGTGGGCGTGCAGACAGGAGCAGAAGAAGATGAGTGAAAAGAAGGCAGTGCTTTTCAGCATGTACTGGGCAAACTATAAAGGCAAGCCTGTTAGAATACATACTGTCATCCTCTTCCTTGTTCCATCTGCACTTAATTTAGGGTATCAAGAACAGCGTTTGAAACTGACAGGGTTCTGAACAGGTGTCCCCAAAATGTGCCACTTTTGCATGTCACTTATTTTGAGCAAAAGGAAACCATACAGGCTCATGGGAAACGTTTACCTCTCTCTTAAACCATTTAAGTTTGGAGTCTTGCCCTTAATAAGAGTCATAACTGGAGATAACATTTTATGACCTATCTATAGGGCAGGGCAAATTATTAATTAATGAACATTTGTTCTTCTTATCATCCTGCAAATCCTCACCTATGAAGCCCCAATGTGCTTTACCTCATCCTTGGCTGAGAATGCCATATACACCCAATTTTAATTGTGTCTCTGAACCTTTCATGTATGTGGGGTTCCCATTATAAATTTGTAACTAAACTTGGTTATTTTCTGTTGTTCATCTGTCTTATGTTGATTTGATTATGGACCACTAGAAGAACCTAGATGGGTATAGGAGAAATTCTTCCTTCCCCACAGCACACTACAGATGTTTGATAAATATTTGTTGAATAAGTTAAATTAGTACTTTGTTTTAAAAATGGTATTGCTGTCCTCTGTGGCTTAATCCAGTGATATTTCTATGACATAAGTTGGAAACTGAGTCACATTGTAATTGGGTGAGTTCTGGGACACACTGAGATAACTACCCTGCAAGACCTTGCTCACTAATTTTTTTTTTCCTCTAAAAGTAGTTTTCCACACCCACCCTTTGTTTCTATAGGGGAACATAGCATCTGATTTAATATCAATTTCCTTTAGCTAATATCAACGCATGGAATGACTATCTGGGAAAGGTCAGCCATTTTCATTTCATAAGACTACTAGAATGTTAAAAGGTAAAAAATAATTCTTGCCCATTTGATAGCAGCAATTTAAATTGATACTTGGATATTGAGAGGAGGGAGTTTCCTAAGGTTGAAAGTCAGCCTCTAATCTAATTACAAACTTTTTAAATACCTCATTGTGGTTTTCACCTAATGGCTTATTGAAGCCATTATGCTCAGTATAAGAATCCTTAGACAGTGGCACCCTGAATGCAAGCCTAGAAAGCATGCATCCTATTGATTAACTAATGAATTAATTAATCCAAAGAGCTTGACTGTGTTCCTTACCAAAAATCTGCGTATTTTAGGCTCAGGTAGTGGGGGGACAATCGAGGGGGGGCGGGGCACAGACTATAAATATATGAAAATATAAGTATACAAATTCAACTTTTTTTTTCTGCAAAGTCTAACCCGCAAAGACAGGAGCATAACCTCTTTGCTGCAAAAGTGTTAGAGGTGATTTTGAGAACTTTATTACTAGTTCTTGTGCTCCTCCCATCTGCATGCAACTTCTTGATTAGGGAATTAGCTTACAATACCCCTAATTAATGCTAATTTATGCTCGTTTAGTGACCATAAAAATGTGTCACCAAATTTTAATTGCATAGGGAGGGTAGATAGATGAAAGTACTAAAGAATTAGTGTGTCATTTACTAAAGAGACCTTTAGGAACAATGAAGACCATCTGCCCTGTCAATCTTCATACCCTGGAGACAACACTACACCTTACAATCCAATGATAAATAAAATCGTCTGCCGTGGCAATGAGGGTAAATGTTGCCCTTCTTCATTACTTGTGTCAAACCAAGATAGGTGGAACTCTTAGAGAGACAGCTTGTTGCAAATGCTGACTGTTCATTTTTAAATTAAGTTTTACGGATAGCAAAGCATTTTTATAGAACAAAGGTGACATCTATTATCCACTTAGGTCTCGAGAGTACATTTTTCATAGGTTGTTAATTAAATAGTTCAGAAGGCAGTTTTTGAAATGTATCAGGTGAATTCTTTATTTATGTATGCCCCCGATTCCCAATATCCGTGTACTTAAATGAGAATTTCATGTCAGTAGGTTTTGCAGACTGCAGCAATGCTATTTCTAGGTATCTCCTAAACTTTTCTTTATATTTAACACTTTTGACTTCACTAGCAATTGACTTCAGCACATAACAAAGCACACCTGCTGTTCCAAACTTCAAGGAGGTTCAGCAGGCAACAGAAAGCATGTTTTATGCTTTGTGCCTAGTAAAGAGCCTGGCATTGTGGTACAGGATCACTAAATTTTTGCTGAGTAAGTGCATGAGTGAATGGATGGATGATTTCAACCATCTGCTAACATGGTCTCTGTTCTCCCTAATAATTTTTGACAATCTGACAGTTATTTCTTCCCAGCTCCTCTAAAAGTAGGAAGAAAAATCAATGAATATGTTCAAAGTAATGATAACTGCACCCAAGACTCTCTCACAAATTCCTATTAGGTTATACCAGGTTAATAATATAATTGCTGATGTCTTTGGTACTCTACCCCCAAACATTTCTTTTTAAATTGGAAGGATTCCAGATGATTCAAAAGCTTTTCCGGCTTTAGTTATTCACAGGGAACCAGTAATCTCTCCACTCATAATCTCACAGCCTGTATTCCCAGGGGCAACTATTCCTGAAGCACTCTTTTCTGTGCCTCCCTAATACAGCCACTACCCACAAAGAGTGGACTCAGAGACCTGGGATATGACAACGCTTCTTTCCACAGCAGCAGCATCAAGAGTTGACCTCTCTGTCCCCATCCAGGGTGACCACAGCCATCATATGCAAGCCTGTGAGTCTCCAGATTTGGGGATGTATTCCTGAGAGGCAGAATTGTCTTTTTGATGAGTTAGGAAGCATTAATCTAACCTAGCACTTGCTTGTATTGAAGTCTGGTGACAGTCTCACAGTAAATAGTCAGGGCAGAGATTTTTCAGATGCTCATAACCAGGCAAGGAGTCCCAGAGAAAAGGCAGGAGCCAGGGCAGCCAGGGCATTACATTTTCCTGTTGGGGGGATCTGCAAAGAGTGACTCAGAATGACATAACATTTTAAAATATCAGCTAAAAAGAGTACGGCTAATATGAGCACAATTTTGTTAAAAAATATGTATGCAAATGTATATCTTTCTAATTTTATTCTATTTATCTATCTATCTATCTGTCAATAAGCTTATGCAACCAAATCAGAGAATGGTTATTTCTGGGTCATAGAAATAGAAATATGTTTATTTACCTCTTAATATTTGAAATATATTGAGAAAATACACATTTTTACAAACGAAAAGTGTAACGCTGATATCGGTGGCTTGGCCGTCGTGAGCAGAGAGGCAGGGGTGAAGGAGTGACCCCCCGGGGGAAGGGGCAGCACTGCATTGCCCGGGTAACCAAGATAGCGCCGCACATACGTACAGATTACTCGGTGCAGGAGGTAGTCAATGTGCTGAGCCTGCATGAGAATAACAGGAGTGATTGACAGAGGGAAAGGCCCTCCCACCCACTTCTGGGCCCTGATTGAAGCGGGGAGAAGAGAATTTACCCACGTGTGCACCATAAAGGTCAACATGGCAACAGGAGGAGATGCCGTCCTATCAGTCTAGCTTGGCAAAAGAGGGGATTAGCTAGAGGATCTAGACCCTCCCAGAGCGGCAGGGAAGTTTGGGCTAGAAGATGTAAATAGTCGGGAGGGAGAAACACTCTCTCTTCCCCTTGGACCCACTTCACAGACATGTGCACCAGGGCTAGAGGAACCTTGCTGGTCCTGCAAGCTGTGGGGCCCACGGCGGCTCTGAAAAGGAGGGGAGCCCCAGGCCCAACAGTGGCAGGGAAAGAAGCTGAGCTGCTTGGATGATTGTGCAACAAGCCACCTGCAATTCCTAAAGGAGGAAACTTTGAAGGGAAGAAGGAACTCTGGGTACAACCTTGGACTGATCTGGTAAGGGGTGGCTGGGTTTTCCTCTGGCTGTTCTAGAGTGATGGGATTGAGGCAGAAACCTACCATTCATCCAGATTGTGCAGCTTTTGAGTAAAAGATTTCTTTCCTTTGTTCACCAAACCTCTGCATCCTGAATGTGCCTAGGGCTGATGGTGGGCATCTGAAACCCACTGTCTCTTCAGCAACAACATCTTTCCTCCACAAATTTTTTCACCACTCTGAATAGCACTAATAATAATTTTTAAAAAATTGGTGACTAAGATGTTCAGTGATTCTTGGCAATTATCTCTCTAATTTTCTGACTTCAGAAAATAAAAATCTTTATTTGGAGGAAAAGGAAAATAACCACATTCACCCCCCCATAACCTTAACATTCAGAAAATACAAATATTGTTAATGATGCAAATAAGAAAAAAAGATTTCACTATGTGTTTTCTTGGTATCACTTTAGAAGCACCAAAATTGTATCCAATCAATCATCCAATGTACATTTACATTCGTGTTATTTCTGAAACTCTGTCCCAGTTTGGAAAACTCACTTTAAAACCTTCAGCAGGCACCTATATTAACTGGCTTTTGGAATGCCAGACCCGACGGACAGCACTGCTGAAACAGGGGTGCCGATGAAAGACAAAGGGCAAATTCGGCACTTTTACGTAAGTGTCTAAAGCCGATGTCTCTTACTTGAGTTCTTTGACACCTAGGCATTTTATAAAATATGCTCTCTTTTTCAAGCATTATATTCTTTGAACAAACTGGAATCATCATATCTCTTAAAGAATGTGATCAGAATTATTTTCTCCTTATTTTAAGGAGTCCTTTTTCTTAAAGTTGAAGTCATGCAATGGCACACATTATCAAGAGGAATTTTAAAAAGGCCATTTAGCCCATTGTGTTGAGTCCCATATGACTCTAGGGCTGTATCAAAGATAGGAAAGGAGCAGAAAATGAAAAAGGTGAAACAAAACATGATCAAGGTAATCTCAAAAATAGACAATAAAAAGAAAACAAAAGGAAGATTTTCTTACCCCTTTTAACCAAATTCCCTTGGGTACAGTCTTTAATGCTCTAGAAGGTCTTAGGAAGGAAGAAAGGTTATCTTATTGGCATCAGGAATGCTATCCTGGGGATATTATTACAGGGGAAGTGAAAAGGAAGCTCCAATTCTTTATCTGGCTCAGGGTCACCTCTGCCGCTGCTGTTCCTTATGACTGGGCAGAAAGAAAAACACATGGCACTTCTCAAACTACTTTTACTAGTTAATGACACAAATAGAAACTGAGACTTTAAAAAATAAATATCATATTTAATTGAGTAATAAACATTTAGAGGGCATTTCACGAATTTTCCTCTTCAATTAAAAAAAACCTTTTCATGCCCATAAAAATTATTTCTTTGTATTCTATATGCTTATTTTTATTTTTCCTTTTCCAGAACAAGGTCATTGTTATACAGACAATATATTGTTTCTCATAAAAATGAAATGGTACTTCTTCATACATGTAGCCTATAATTAAAATACATCAAAATACGTATGTAGCAGCAAACTTTAAGACACTTGAGTATAACTGCGTATAACATCTCTAATTAACCCATGAAGAGACTGACAACTAGAATTTCACAGTTGCTGGCATATAGAGATTGTGCTGAGATACATGTGAGAATATATGTATCAAAGAAGTGATAGGGAATCTGAGCTGTGGGGCTGAGATATCTAGCTAACCTTTAGTTATTTGGACAGGAACCACAGGCACTCAAATTGTTTATGTCTCTTAAAGGATTAAGTGTTTGGAGTCATATAATAACACTGGTTACCACATAGGGTCAATAAGAGTATATTGATGAAATAATATTACAAAATGGCCCAATAAGCACAAGAGATATTTTATTTACTTATGGTCATGAATACTCTGAAATTTGCTTCTGGGTTTTCGTGAAATTAAAGGAAATACTACTAAGTATGTGAAGCTGGAAAAATTCAGATTGAGATAAGGAAACATAAGGAAAAACTGAAAGGAATGGTTTCAAGTACAGGGAATAAAACAAAGATACATACAAACACAAGGACTTTCAGCTCATCATGTACTTCATTCTTTATGAAGATGGATAAAGGATAATTAGAAGACAGTTCAGTAGAAATCCTTCATTGTTAGATTGTTGACAGCAAGAGAGAGACAACTGAAAGGATCTTTTAAAGATTAGATATATGGTTTGCAAATAAAACAAATTTAAGTGATGCAGCCCAGGCAAATATTAGAAAATAAAATGGTAACAACTGAGAGACTGTTTTTAAGGAAAGTTTACATGGTTAGCTATTCTGTACTCTCTCACACATACACACATACACACCAACATTAATTACCATCTTGTCCTTTAAGCTGTTTTTGTTGTGGAATAAGGAATGATATCAGTAGCAAATAAAAGAAGAGAAAGAAAAAATAATAAGGTCTTAAAATTACTAAACTCACAGATAATTTTCTAAATACAAGGTTTTAAAGTGTTAGAAAGTTTGTTATAAATTACTATAATAATTTCAACTCTTGATCATGCACATGGTGGATCATGCGCATGAGATACTCTAAAATGTTAATTTTATTTATTTCATTATATTTTATTCTGTATAAGTAAAAAAATAAATAAGTACTCTGTATTTATTTCTGAAAAAAAAAAAAGAATCCTGATGACAAATATGCTTCAATAACATGTAATGCTAGATTTAGAAGGAGAATGGGAAATATTTATTTTTCTTGTCAAAATTTTCTTCAGCTTAATCTATCTAGGAAAACAGAATATCGCCTCTTGGATTACTGTTAAACATTAGCCTAGAATGACTTGCCTTTTTTCATTGTCTAACTCTTTCTGGCCAAGGTCTAATATGTTTACATTTTAAAGATATTTTCCTACTAGGAAATACTCAAGTAAGAGTGGAGAGGAAAAGTGCAAGAGGCAAAGGGTAATTTAGTCGGAATGAATGATACTGCGGTCAGCCAAAAAATGGTTTTCGAACACCTACTAAGTATCAGCAATATTAGTACAACAAATAAACATTCTCTGGGTTTTCAAAAGAAGTAAAAACCTATTAAAATAATTAGAAAAGCATATCTAAAGACCATATGATAAAGAAAGTATAGTAATTTGAACAGATGGGTTCAGATAGCAGATCTGAGATAGGTCATGCCTGATACAGTTGATGTCAATAGGTAGAGCAAGAAAGAAGATAATTATGGGTATAAAGAAAGTACAGATTGCAGGAAGCAAGAGAAATATTTGCATAATACTTAGAAGTCTAATTGATTAAAGTATTGGAATATATATAGGAAATATTCTAAAGAGAAAAAAGAACCTAGAGAAACTAATAACTGAAAACTCTTGATGATACTGAGGATGTCCATGGTAAAAATAAGTTTTAGTTTTCTCATACTTCTCTGATTCTGCTGTTTTTCTAATATTCCTCATGGTTATATCATTGACCTAATGTTCAAGATATTCTCCATGGCTGCATGGATTAATACTCTTTACATTCAATCCCAACTGTCACTGACATCCTGATGACTCTCAAATGTGTTGTTTTTTTTTTTCATTTTGAATGTCCAAACCCCTCTTCTAAGCTCCAAATTCATGTTTCCAACTATGTAATGGGTTATTTATCTCAAATGCTCCTAACACACCTCAAAATCCACAAGTCTTTGTCCCTTCCCTGGATTTTGTAAACGACACTCATTTTCCAGTTAGGACAGCAGATTCCCTACTGAGCATATCATTTGTGCACTGAGGAAGACTAGCCTATTAATGGAATAAGCTGGGGAAATTTGTTAAGGATAGCAGGCCATTGTATCAACCTTATAATCTCCTTTTCTCACAGGGGATTAAATCAGTGGTTATCTGCCAAAGGGCAGCTCTTCTGTATGCTGGGTAGTGGCCTTAGAGAAACAAAGCATTGAGCAAATAGAGAAAATATTGACCAGATTATTTAGATAATCTTTCAGGAAATGAAATTTGAAATGTGAAAAGAACATTAGCATGTTAAGCAAATGACTATTTTAGCTGAAGTGCAAAAGGCAATAAAAGGCAATGAAAGAAATGTGGCTGGTTGACTTGTATTAATGGTGATGCACTGGAGTAAAGATAAAACAAGTTTCATGGTCAATCCTTATATATATAGTCTAGTACAGTGCATGACATTCAGTAAGTATTTGATAGATATGTGTTAGCTTTGTAATTTTGCATGAGAATATTTAGATACTACAACTTTCTGGGTCTATTTATCAGAGAGAAATTATGGAATAAGGAGGAATTGATATAAGAGATAAGAAGTAAATAGGCCCCTGAACAGTATAAGAATCAAGAGGAAGAATAGATCTGGGAGAAAAATTGGGAGAAAATATCTCCTAAACTTACATAATACAGTTAAAAATTTGCTCCAAGTAATTGAGCCTGAATATCCTGGGAAAATGCTAAATCGTCAATAACATTCTAAAATTTTAGAGGAGGAGCTGGTTTGGTGATGGTGTGAATGAGTATGGTTTTGGAAGTCAAGGCTGGACACAAGGCTTATGGAGCATATCTAATCAAGAAAAAAGTATTAATGATATTATTATATTTATTATATTTATATTATTTCATATTATTTATTATTATTTCATATTATTTTATTTATATTTCATATTATTTTATTATATTTCATATTATTATATTTCATATTATTTTAGTACCATATACAGAGTATGAAAATAAATACTATTAAGCATATTATATTATATTTCATATTATTTTAGTACCATATACAGAGTATGAAAATAAATACTATTAAGCATAATATAATGTAGTTTTTATTTAGTGATGTATAAAAAAGTATGTATTGCCTTTCATATTTTTTATGTTCCCAAGCAGAGAATCTGAGATTATTTGTGAAATAAATTAAAATATTGTTATAAATTCTACATCATAGAATTATTTTCCCCGGTAAGTCTACATTTTCCTCATTGACTCCTATATTGCAATACCCTACCATTCAGCTGTGTTTTTCTATCTGGATAACATTATAAATTAACTTTCTCAGCTTAGTTAATCACCAAGATCAGTAGCACCTATTTTCTACAACAAATAGTTGAAATTATTTTATAATTTGCTAAAAAATCATATTTACTTTTTATTAATTTGTCACTGCAATTGTTCTTTGGCATTGAGTACATTTCTTAAATTGGCCTCGTGTTAATATTTGCAATTTTTTCTTATTTTAAAATTGTAACATAATTTTTCCCTTGAATCTGTTTTCTCGCCTATGAAATGAGGCAGTGGGGATAGGTGACCTTAGATCTCTGCAGATTTAACATTGATTAATTCTTCAACTCTTGTAGAAGAGATTTGACAATGTCTTACACTAAAATTGCATAATAACCCTGTTATCCTGGCTTATTATATTACATTTGCAATGTCATTAATATTAAACATTGAAGCAGCTTATGTAAGTAACTTAGTGCTATGACCCACAGCACTTGCACAAAATCTTCTGTTATGGATATGATAGTCTGCCCTTCCCCCAATTGATGCCTGAGACTGTGGGTGATACTAGACCTTAATCAACTCCTTCAACTCTGCTGGAAATGTGACAGCAGCTTCTTCAATGGTAGACACAGCCTGTCCTATAATTTACATATTTTTTCTATCCAGACTTATTCCTGAATCAGCTTAACCAGGCCCTGTTTGCAGTAAATGACTTGGTGTGTCACTGGTCTCAGGGTATGCCTTGCTGAAGTTTTTGTATGAGCCCAAAGCCTCTGGCACAACATGCTGCTGTTATTTGGAATGTATTTTCTGTCCAGTCTTCCGCCCACAAACTTAATGCCTTTTCCGTCTTAACTAAGTACTTACCACACATGGTGGCCATAACTTTTGCGCTTTGAGGTACAACAGCATAACCAGCACACACTACTTTTTTTCCCCCACAAATTCATGGATAGAAGATTTGTTTAGTGTAGAACATAGCAAACTTAACATATGATTTTTTTCTTATTAAGTCAAGAATTTTCATGTTTTCACTGAAAGGAAGCACTGTACAGTTTCTCTTTGGCATATCCAAATTGCCACCATTGCTACTGTTGAGCTTTGGGACCATTATTAAGTAAAATAAGGATTACTTGAACATAAGTAGGGTGTTAGTGTGACAGTCAGTCTGATACTGAGTCATCTGTTAAGTGACTAGTGGTCAGTGAGCACATATTGGGTGGAGATACAAGGCAAAAGCATGAGTCATGTTCTGGGTGGGACAGTGGAAGGACATGAGATTTCATTATGCTACTCAGAATGGCCCACAATTTAAAACTCATAAATTTTTCATTTCTGGAATTTTTCATTTGATAGTTTTGGGTCTTGGTTGATTACTGGTAACAAACAATGGAAAATAAAATAATGGATGGGGGGCTACTTTCTATTTCTTCTTTTTTAATATTTGTAATTTTTATACATATTGAAGAAAATTCAGGTAAGAAACAGAGTAGGAAGAAAAGAATAGGGGCAGGCTTATTGCTTTGGTTTATAAAGGTGTCTCTTATGAGGATGTCAAAAATACAAAGTTATTTTATTTTTATTGCATTTCTATCTATTCTTGCTTGAAGTGCAAACATGTAATTTTGTTGGCAACTATTGCCCTTCTTGAATATTTATATTTCAGAAAGAATGGCATGCTCTCTAAGAGATATGTTATTTTTTTCCTTCATGTGCCATTTTTAAGTTGCTGATTTATACCAATTGAAATGTCATCATTCATCATTTGAGAATGATGCTGCAACTATAAGGTTATTGAGGGGTTATATCCAGGATCCAACTGAAGAAAAAATTAACTTGACTCCTCATTCTTAGTCAACATTATAGAAGACTTTTAGATTCATTTGGAAGCTATTGCACCACCAACCTTTGTCATTTTTACTCCCCTACCATTATCCAAAATAATGTATTTTTTCACTTATAATAAATTTATAAATTTGATTCTAGATTTAGGTAATCAAATGCAAAGTTTCAGTTTCTACTTTATAATGATAATTCTGCTGGATTATGGGATGGGAATAGGATGAGAACAAATGGAAGTGAGAAAATGAAAGAATGGGAATGAGAAAAAAAAAGATCAGTGTTAGAAGTAACAGATGATCATGACCTGAACTAAAGGAATTCAAGTGGGGATGAAAGGATTTTAATTGATTTTTAAATATTTAGATAATATATCACTAGATTGGCAGGAAAAAACAAATTAATGGTAATTCCAGTTTTCTGGCTTAAGTAACTGGGTGGATAATAGTGTCACTCATTCAGACTGAGAATATTAGAAGAGAAGTGATGGGAGGTGTGACATAATGTAGTTTCAGTAGCAATGTAATGGATCATTTATACATACTAAGTTTGAGGTACCTGTAAGATAACGTAATGAACACATACTTGCAATTGGACCTTGTGATATCCAGGCTCCAGGACTGCCCACAGTGATTCCTCCCACATTTTGCTGGTCTGTGTGACCAGTAAGAATATGGCAGAAATTATATTATACGTCACTTTAAAAGCTAGATCATAAAAAGCCTTGTGGCCTCCTTCTTGTCTCTGCCTTGTGTTACTCCAGAAGAAGTCAGCAGCCATGTTTTAAGGAAATTCAGGCAGCACTAAGTACAGGTCCACATGACAAAGAACTGAGATCCTCTAACAAAGTCATGTGAGCCGAAGATCTTCATATTACTGGAGCCCCCATTAACAGATTCCCTGTGATATTCATGACGCAACTGAGCCGTAACATCCAGTCAAGCTGCTCTCAGGTTTCTGACTTCAGAAACTGTGTAGGTATATGTATGCTTCTTGTTTTAAATTGTTATGTTTTGGAGTAATTTGTCATGCAATAATAGATAACTAATACAGCCTTCAATTAAGACAGGAAATAGAGATGAGAATCTTTGGCATCAATGTCATAGTTCTGGATGAGTTTTACTTCAATGTTATCTATAGAAGACAAATAGAAGGGAAAATCTTAAATACGGCAATGTCTAAAGGCCAGAAATCAGGGGAATAATCCAGAAGAGACTAAAAAGTAGTTAGAGAGGCATGAAGGAAATACTTATTTTTTTATTTTTTTTTTTAGAGAGAGGAGAAAGCAGGGAGAAAGAGAGGGAGAGAAACATTGATTGGCTGCCTCTCACATGTCCCCCAACTGGGGGCCTGGTCTGCAACCCAGGCATGTGCAACAGGGAATTGAACCAGCACCCTTTCATATCACAGGCTGGTGCTCAATCCACTGAGCTACACTAGTCATAAAGATTTCATTTATTTATTTTTAGAGAAAGGGAGGGAGAAAGAGGAGTAAAAACCATCAATATGTGGTTGTCTCTCATGCCCCTCCTGTTGGGGACCAGCCTGCATCCCAGACATGTGCCCTGACTGGGAATCCAACCAGCAACCCTTTGGTTCACAGGCCACCACTCAATCCACTGAGCCACACTAGCCAGGGCTGGCATGAAAAAAATAAAAAAGAACAATGTTATAGAAGCCACCAGAAGAGCATTTTTCAGGAAAAATGTGGAGGGAGGGGTTACAGAATTAACAAATTCTTCTAAGAGGTCAAGTCAAAGAAAGACAAATATAGTGACAGTCATAAGAGCATCTGTATTGAAAGCAGTTTTAGAGAAGAGTTAAAAATAGAAACAAAAAATATTACCTGAAAGTAATCTTGAATTGTTCTGAGGACAAATGCATACTATGGACTCTACCACAACTTAATGCTAAACTTAGGTACAGCAGAAAGATTTTATTTTGGAAGGGAATTAAACTTATCTCTCATGTGTATCATATTCTTCATTTCTCAACAGAAACAACATGTAGATTTTCAGATTTCCAAGGGGAAAGATGTACCCACTATGAGAACAAATGAAAGAATAAAAACAAAATACACGGGATACTAATCACCATGAATGAGCATGAAAAAAAAACTGATTATAGTCTCAAGAAATTCAGATATTGATATTTTCAGAAAAGAATAAAAAAGAATTATATCTAAATGAACAGAAATTAAAATATGGGCCCTGGCTAATGGCTCAGTGGACTGAGTGCTGGCCTGCAAACCAAAATCTTGATGCTTCAATTCCCAGTCAGGGCACACATCTGGCTTGCAGGCCATGTCCCCAGTTGAGGTGCTCAAGAGGCAACCACACATTGATGTTTTTCTTCCTCTCTTTCTCCCTCCCTTCCCCTTCTTTAAAAATAAATAAATAAATAAATAAATAAATAAATAAATAAATAAATTTGTTAAAATATGAATTCACCAAATGACAAAGCATCAAAATAATCCCATAAATGAATAGGTAGAACTGAGGAAGAATGAAACACAATTCTAAAAATAATATTATTGAAATTAAAATATTAAATTGATATGTTTAACAGCAGATTGGATATAAATAATAAAATAATTATTATTTTATCATGAGACATGAAGGATAGAATGAGGCCAGTAAAAAAAGTAATAATGGAATAACCTTGTGGTGATAACATTTAATATCTATTCTCTTAGCAACTTTCAAGTATACAATATAGTATCGGTAACTATAGTCACGATGATCCCCAGAATTTAGCCATCTTATAACAGAAAGTTTGTTTCTTCCTCCCCTTTTTTAATTCATTGGGGTGACACTGGTTAACAAAATTATACAGATTCCAGGCACACAAATCTACAGCACATCATCTGTACACTGTATTGTGTGTTCACCACCCTGTCAAGCCTCCTTCCATCACCACTTACCCCCTCTATACCCTCCTATAAGTTTTACCTCTTTTTCTATTTGTTCCTTAACCCCTTCATACCCCCTTGTCCAGCCCTCCAAACCCACACCTGACAGCTGTCAGCCTTTTCTCTTTAAATCTGTCACTATTTTGCTTGTTAGTTCATTTTGTTCATTAGATTCCACAATGAGTGAAATCATATGGTACTTGTCCTTCTCTGACTGGCTTATTTCACTTGCACAATGCTCTCCAGGTCTATCCAAGCTGTCATAAAGGGTAAGATGTGCTTCCTTGTTACATCATCTTTTTTTAGATCTTAAACTTACACATTATATGTCAATTATCCCTTGATAAACCTGGAAAGAAAGAAAAATAAAAGGAGAACAGACCAACCTATATGTGAAGTAAAATGATATATGACACAAGTGACTTTGCTGATTACTCAGAACAATTCCATAAATGATACTGAGACAAACTATATTTACATAGGGAAAGATAAAATTATATTGCTACCTTGAACTATACAAGACACAGTCAACAAACTCTTACTGAGCAATTACCATGTGAGGGCAGTGCATTTTTATTAGGCATTGAGCAATGATAGTTACAATATTTTTCTTCATCAATATATATTACACCCATGCCTTCCATTCTATCTCTTGTCCTATTTGGAATATTGAGTCATCCTTATAGATGATATTTCAGTTTTCCAGTGTGGCTTTATTCTCCAAACTCCTTCCAGAATAATCTTTCTATGATGTAAATCTGGTTATGTGTTTCTTGCTTTAGTAACTTCTACTCTCTTTGGAACAAAATAAATACTCCATAGGATGGCATGCCGAGCACTTTTTCATCTCTATCTCACCAGCTTCCCAATTTACCATTACAAAGTGGCACATAATGTCCTGAATATTCTATTACTGTCAATTTCTAAACCAAATATTCTCTCATTCCTCTATGCATTTGTCTATGCCACTTCCTATCACAAGCTGTACCACCACATCTAGTTTTTTGTCCATGAAGAAGTTTTTCCTCATCATTTTTGGATTCAGAGTAAGCATTGTGTCTTCTGTGAAGCAGATTTCTCCCCCCTTACTTTCTGCAGAGCTTTCTGTCAGAGCACACAAAACATTAATTTAAAATGTTTGTTTATTTTCTATCTTGCCACTAAAATATAAGCTCATTGAGTTTAGAAAAGTGGATACATCACTAAGGTTTAGAACAATTCTTACACATTTTTAGATAGTGTCTAAAAATAAATAAATAAAATATGTTTAAAAAAACAGCCAAAAACAAAAATAAACACAAACTTATGTATTGATTCTTCCTGAAATCAGTTTAAATCACATTCTGGATGTGTTAATGGTATTGTGTTAGAGAAAACTACAGAAAATAAAGGTCCAAAATATCAAAATGGTAATATGAAAGAAATGATTATAATGACAGCCTCTGCCTTTGGCTTTGGTCCTCTGGTTTGCTTTAGTCAATAGGGTGTTAGCAGAGAAACTGCATTCAAGAACCTGGATGTGCTAGAAGGGCAGGTGTTAAATTCTCTTGCTTCTTCTGCAACCAAGAGAAGAGAATGTCCCAACTAGCCCACTGGAGATTTTTTTATTTGCTTGTTTTGTCCTTTGAAAAGGCACATGCATATGTAATAATTCCTTTCAGGTAATAGAATTCTCATTAAAAGGCTCTATTGAACTGTGACTTATCTCTGTACTTAGAATTTGCAAATTCTAATGAATTTACCTATTATCTCATGTGCAGCATGGACATCCAGTTCATTTTGCTCCCACCTGACTTCCAGGAAAAGCAACAGTCTAGATCCCTGGGAGTCCCAGTGTAGGACTTATTTACTTATCCAAAACTGTTCACCTCTGACAGTCACACATAAATCCCAACCCAAAGCCATGCCAATCAAGATCCTAACTCTGAGGTGGACTATTTCTCCTAAACCAGCACCAGATTTGCTTTCCAATTGAGCATAGTTCTACAGCAGGCAGAACTCTTCCTGAAGCTATTTGAATCAGTCTGTAAAAAATTTAAAAAGTTTTGCCTGACTCACAGGGGCAACATAAAAAAGGAAGACAGCCCTGAGTCGGGGAAAAAAAATGAGGTCACAGCAAGAAAGGAGTACTCAGGTTACTCAAAAATCTTGGACACTGTAAAAAGTAAATTAAAGAGCCCTAACAGAATTTCTAGAGGCATCAGTGCTTCGGTGACTTGGCAACTCAGTTTATTAGACTACAGTGATAATGAGGCCATGCTTTAGGGTCCTGAGTGGACCATTTTGGCTGTGCTCCAAGGACATACATTTCACCCCTAACCCAAATCAGTAGCTGTGAAGCAATTGCTCTCAGCTTCAAGGAACCTGGGAGAAAGAGTTTTGATGGAACAGTGCATATCCATCACTGCCCACTGAAAAAGCAGGTCAACATATAGGTCCTATTAAGGGAATATGTGAGAGATTGAGGAGATTCATCTCAGAATAGAAATACAGTGTTGCAGAACTAAAGATTTATGAATTGTCAGTTTTTGCTCATGTCCTTAGTTAATGTCTTCTTTCATAATTCATTACCTAAAAAAATGAGCAAAGGGTCAGTTATAGTAGTGGGTAACTTGATCTCCTTAATGCACATCAGATGATATCTGGGCTCTGACTAGCCCACAGGAAGAAAATGATTCCAATATAAAATACATCCTTGAAAACAGTTCTAGCAACACCGCTATAACAATCTACGTTTTAGGTTATTAGCTGGATGAAATGCATTGTATGGAGGAAGTACAAGGAAATCCTATTTTAGTTTAGTATATCTAAAAAGTTGGTTTTTATTATTTTTATTGACATTTTTACTAATGATTTCTGTGTAGACTTAATGACTAAGTTTCCTAAGGAAAGGAGTCATTCATATTCCATTTATAAATTCTCAAAAATGGCTGTTTAATAAGAAATATTTGTAGTTGGGATGTTAACAATGATAAATGTTAATAATAATGAGCTGAATAGGCATTTTATATATGAATTAAATATTTATACATAAATTCTAAGTATTTTCTACTTTGCTACTTTTATGCAGAACCCCATAAATAAACTACTACCTGAGGCAAAATATAACCCTTTATTCTAACAAATGGCCCACTACTAGGTGTGAAGCAAAACATGATATAACCAGGTAATATAACTTGGTAGACTGAAAATGTTGCTCCTTATAAAACTAGCAATGATATGACTGAAAATTTAGTGAAAATATAAAGTTAGGCACTAGGCATTCATGATTCTGTACAAAAATATTTTTTTAAGTTATTAAAAACAGTACTACAAAAAAGGGAGAAGAGAAAGAGAAAAATTGATAAGAGTTTTAATAGCAGTAATATTAAGGAATTCAAATTGCTTTCTCAAATATTCTTCCTTCAGAATGGTACAGGCTTGACAATCACTCAAACTGGAGTGAAGCCTGATACAATGAGTGTATACATGCACATTCAAGTGGATGACACACAGTTTCAAACTCTGAAGGAGCAAAATGTGCCCCAAGGAGAGTAGACCATCAAAGAAGTATGTGTAGATGACACAAATTAGCATTATCAAGTTTCAAAATTGAGAGCAGTTATAAAATCAAATTATAAATTAGAAAAAGATTATCCTAGAATAACATAGAAACAAATAATGGCTATCAATGAATAACTAAAATTATCACAAACAACAAGTATCTCAGATAATTAAGAAAAATGTTTTAATAAAACTCTAAAGGGCAACTACTATAAACACATTTACTTGTCATAGTCAGGATTTACCTCATTCTTTACTGTACTAACATGCTTAATTTTAGTGAGAACCAAATGATGAAGAACAAATAATTCAAGAAACATTTTCATCATTGGAAAATGACAATGTCCAGGGACTGGTGTGGATATTTAATAAGTGGTTGGTAGGAGATATATGACATGGAAGCCTGAAAAAGAAAGTTGATTTTTAAAAAGTCGGGAAAAGTAGAAAAGACATGAAAAGCTTTTTTCAATATAAAAAAGAAATGACCGAATAGATTGAATAATATTATTACCTAATTGATCACAATAGTGATCACAATTAAGTTATTTTTATAACTTACATAAAAATAAGTTAATGAAAACATTGAAGTGATGTTAAAAATGTATTCAAAACAATTATAGAAAAAACTAAGGCAGAAAAATGACTTGTCAAGCAAAAACAACAGTGCTAGTCCTTTAACAATACAACACATTCACTTAGGTCCTCATGCCTCCAAATAAAAAGAATTGAGGATTCCAGAAAAGTTTTTTTAAAAGTTAGAGATGGGAAAATACAATATAGCATAACTGTAGGAAAGGGGATATGTAGAGATATAATTATAGTGTCAAATTTCTAGGCACATTTTAGTGGAAAAATTTGGCTCACACTTTGAGAATATATTTTCAAATTAACATAAGACCATTCATTAAAAATTATGCACAACATTTAGCTCTGGATGATGTGGCTCAGTGGATTGAGTGCTGGCTTTCAAACCAAAGGGTCGCTGGGTTTGATTCCCAGTCAGGTCCCCAGTAGGGGCACACAAGAGGCAACCACACATAGATGTTTCTCTCTCTTTCTTACTCTCTCCCCCCCGCTCTCTCTAGAAATAAATAAATAAAATCTTTTGAAAAGTATATAAAACATTTGAAAAGCTATCATGCTCTATGTTTTAAAGATTGTTAAATATAATTACTTTATGTTTTAATTATATTTTATTGATTATGCTATTACATTTGTCCTGACTTTTCCCCCTTTCCCCCTTATACACCCAGCAGCCCACCCTCCCACAGGCAATCCCCCCAGTATTGTTCATGTCCATGGGTCCTGGGTACAAGTTTTTTGACTACCCCATTTCCTATACTGCACTTTACATCCTCATGGCTATTCTGTAACTACCCATTCATACTTCTTAATCTTCTCACCTCTTCACCCATTCCCCAAAACAGCCCCCTCCCATCTGGCAGCCATCAAAATGCTCTCTGTATCCATGATTCTCTCTCTGTTCTTCTTGTTTGCTTAGTTTGTTTTTTAGTTTCAGTTTTTGGTGGTTTTATATTTTTAGCCATTTAATATTCATAGTTTTGATCTTCTTTTTCTTAAATAAGTCCCTTTAACATTTCATATAATAATGGTTTGATGATGATGAACTCCTTTAGTTTTTTCTTCTCTGGGAAGCATTTTATCACCCTTCAATTCTAAATGATAGTTTTTCTGGGTAGAGCAATCTTGGCTGCAGGTCCCTACTTCTCATGACTGAGTATTTCTTGACAATGCCTTCTAGGCTTCCAATTTTCTTTGAGAAACCAGCTAACAGTGGTATGGGAACTCCCCTGTAGGTAACTAACTTCTTTCTCTTGCTGCTTTTAAGATTCTCTCTTTATCTTTAAACTTTGGCATTTTAATTATGATGAGTTTGGAGTGGGTCTCTTTGCATCTGTCTTGTTTGGGACTTTCTGTGATTCCTGGACTTGTATGTCTATTTCCTTCACCACATTAGGGAAGTTTTCTTTCATAATCTTTTTCAAATAGATTTCCAATTTCTTGTTCTTTCTATTCTGCTTCTGGCAGCCCTATGATGTGAATTTGTACCCCTTGAAGTTGTCCCAGAGCTGCTTATAGTATGTTCATTTTTTTTTTTGGGGGGGGGGGGATTCTTTTTTCTTCTTGTTGTTCTGATTGGTTATTTTTTGCTTCCTTATGTTCCAAATCATTGATGTGAACTGGGCTGCATCCATTCTACTGTTGTTTCCCTGGGAATTTTCTTTATTTCAATTAGCGTTTCTTTCATTTCTGGCTAGATATTTTTTTATGCTGCTGATGTCCTCACTAAGTTCCTTGAACATCCTATAACCAGTGTTTTGAACTCTACATCTGTTAGATTGTTTATCTCCATTTCATTTAGTTCTTTTTCTGGAGTTCTGATCTGTTCTTTTATTTGGGCCTTGTTTCTTTATCTCCTCATTTTGGCAGCCTCCCTATATGTTTCTATGTATTAGTTAGGGCTTCTTTGACTCCATGTCTTGGTAGGATGGCCTAATAGAATAGTGTCCTAATATATAGGGTCCAGTGGCACAGCCTTCCCTTTCACCCTTGCTGAGTACTCAAGGTGCACCCTTTGTGTGGGCTGAGTACACCCTCCTCTTGTAGTTGAGCTTCGGCTGATGTTGGCAGATCAACAGGAGGGGTTTACCTAGGCCAGTCAGCTGCAAGTATTAGCTGTGACCCTTCATGGAGGATTAGCTGTACAGGGTCAGTGTGGTGGTGCTCTGTTGTGGTCTGTAGCTGCCACTGGGTACACTGTGCCTGGGGTTTTTTGGGTGGTGCAGGCAAAGGTCAGCCCCGACCTGTGTTTTGCCCAGGGCCATCGTGCCTGAGCTATAAAGCAATCTGAGATAGCTGCTACCTGTTCTGGGCTTGGAGATTCCCAGGTGAAGCCAAAGTGTGAATCTAGGCTGGCTGGCTGCTGCTAGTGCCAGGCCTGGCACTCACCGAGGCCAGCTGTTGCTTGTTTGATAAGATTTAGGAAGTTGTGAAGCCTGATCCAAGAACAGCCATTCATATGGAAAACTCCTTATATGGGCCTGTGGTTGGGCAGGGCAGAGTATCTGGAGAGCTCCCAGGCAGGCCAAACAATGTTAGCCAGGTTGATAGAGTCTCAGTTATGGCACCAGTTTGCCAGTTCTCTGGGGAGAGAGATCAGCAAAGGGACAATGGCCTCTGCTCACCCCAATGCCAGACAGTTCAATCTCCCCCTGTCTACCACGGGTGCCTTTCAAGCTGCTACCCCAGTGCTGGAGCTCAGAGGGAGTGAGTCTGAGTAGGTGAGTCTGTGTGTACGTTCTTTAAGAGGAACTGCTTGGGGTTACAGATGTTTCTTTCACTGACTCAATCCCTGCTGGACTTTGCAGACAGGTGTTGTGGGGACCTACCTTCCTGGCACTGGAACCTTGGTCTGGGGGCCTGGTATAGGTATGGGACTCCTTACTGCTGAGATAGCCCTCCTGAATTTTTACCCACCACACCTAGGTGAAGGACCAGCCTGTTCTGTGGCTGCACCCCTACTACCAGCCTGTATGGATGTGGTTTCTTTAATTCCATAATTGTTCTATTCAACTCAATTTCTGATGGTTCTGAGTGGTGACTGTTGTATATTTTAGTGGTAATTTTGATGTGGTGTTGTAATTTTGATGTGGTTTTGTGATGAGGGGAGCCATGTTTACCTATGGTGAAATTTTGCCTGGAAGTTTGTAATGTTCTATTTTAAATGGTTTAGCAACTAGTTAATGAAAAAAAGAAGAAGAAAAAGAAAATAATAAAAAGAAGCATTTTTCAGGATTTGTTCTCTCATTGAAACACGAGGCTAAACAATGACTTGTGCCTATTTTTTATCTTAACATTACTTTCCTCATTTCTATAGAAAGAGGCATGCTATTTTAAGCTTCTTCAACAGTTTAGTGTAGACAAAGTTGGAAGTATCATGTATTATAGTTCTCAGAGTCTCTAAGGTCACACAGCCCTGTGCTGTCTGGCTGCCACCCTATCAGGCTTACTGTGGATGCCTAGCAGCTCTGCCTCCTCCTCACCCAGAAATATCACCCTACATGCAGCTCTCACAAGGGGGACTCAGGATCTGTGAACCAAGTTATAAACTGCTCCAATCTGAATGATCCCTTTACAAAAAGAGTTGAAATGTATCTTAGAGGTACAGGAGTCTGTTAGGACCAGAGACTGTGCACTAAGATACCCTTTCAAAAGTCTGGAGAGAAGGGTTCAAACAAGATGGCTGCCACTAAAAATATTTGTGCGACAAGAAATGTCCAAGATTTTACTGCCTGTGTTTTCTTCTAGGATTTTTATGCTTTTGTGTCTAACATTTAAGTCTCTAATCCATTTTGAGTTCATTCTTGTATATGATGTAAGAAGGTGGTCTAGCTTCATTTTTCTGCAGATATCTGTCTCATATTCCAACACAATTTATTGAATAGAATATTATTTTCCCATTGTATGTTTTTGCCTCCTTTGTCAAATATTAGTTGACCATAAAAGTGATGGTTTGTTTCTGGGCTCTCTATTCTGTTCTGTTGAGCTACATGTCTATTTTTACAATAGCCAAGATTTGGAAGCAGCCCAAGTGCCCATCAGTAGATGAGTGGATACAAAAAGTTATGGTACATATACACAGTGGAATACTACTTAGCCAAAAAGGAAGGAAATCTTACCTTTGTGACAGCAAGGATGGACCTGGAGAGTATTATGCTAAGTGAAACTCATCAATCAGAGAAAGACAAGTACCACATTATTTCATTCATATGTGGAATCTAATAAACAAAATGAACTAAAAAGCAAAATAGAGACAGACTCAAAATTGAGAGCAGGCTGACGGCTGTCAGCAAGGGGGTGGGGGTGTTAAGTAGGGGGAAATGAAAGGACTGAGAAAAAGAAAAAAGAAAAGAACATGTGTGCAAGAAAAGGTGCTCAATCAGCAATATTAAGATAAAAAAGAATATTCCTAGAGGTGTCATAGCAACATTCTTACAATACCACATCTACATGTACAAATTCAAAAAGCCAAATAGTTTGGCCTCATTTTATATGATTTCTCTGCAAATAAAGTGAAAGCGACCCCTTTTCTTTATTCTACACTTTATGATTCTACTTGCTCTGTCCTAGTGAAGAATATTAAAACTCTCCTTCAATTTGCCTGGAGAAGAGACGGGATAGAAGTACCACATAGCTGACAGGTCATACTTTAAATTAAGTTTCCCAAATAAGAATTTAATCTTGTTTCTATAAAAGAGTTATTAACCACATTTAATTAGGAAAGGCAGGCTTGAATCTGGGGTACTTCCTTCAGCTCCCAATTAAAGGAATGATCATTAGTCAGTGATGATATCAGGGCTTGCCTTCAAAGGGCTGTGGCTGTGATACAGAGGCTCACCAAACAAACCTTGAGAGAATGAAGGTTTGCACACCTCTGGGATATTCTAGAAATCCATTTGACTTCATTTGCAATGACTTTACCTTGATAGCAATACACAGTCAGTCTCTTTCTAAATTAACTAAAACTTTTGGCAGTCGCTAAATAAGGTAAACCAGAACAACCTGTTGCTAATAAAATATATGAGTTCATCATCACCACAGGAAAGAAAGCTGTATTTACTTAGTATATCCATGTATATTAGCAGACTAGAAATTTTGCAACTTAATTATGTTTTTCATGGCACCTGCTTGATATCCAATAACAGAGTTCTGTTTTTATTTGTCAAATTACAAATCAGTGGTAGATTTAAGCTAAAATGGGATCATGTGACCACAGGCAAACAACCTTTTCTTACCCACTATACATGAGTCTCAAACCCTGATAGGTATGACCAAATAAAATACAAATATGGAAAAGAACATGTTTTACTGAAAAGTTAGAATGGTATCTACCATTTTCATTCTATGCACCTTCAGGTATTTCTTCCAGATTAGATACAGAGTGAACTGAAGTCAGGATAAAAGAGCTAACTTGTTTTATTAAAGAGCTTAGAAAGTAAGCAGGAGGAATCTTGATAAAGACTCACAGCTACTTTTTAACTTGAAAGAGAGAGCAGACCACTAATGGATGCCAGCATGATGTTAAAACTTCCTATTATGGAGGTCACATAAAATGAACAGAAAGCCACATAGCAGAGCTTCTTCTTAAAGTGACAGAATACCAGTTCAATGGGGAATGCTTCAAACCAGATGAATAGCAAGAAGTCTACATTGTCAAACTTCATTTTGAGAGTATACAAGTACATGAAAGCCTTCAGAGTCCTGATGCCTTTCTGACATGGGTGATTGTAATACACAGAAGTGAGCAAGCAGAAAATCATCAGACCTGTGAAAAGGTTTAAGGTAGAAGGGGCCACTCTGAAGAATCCTAATAATAATATAAAAGGTCACTATCTAAAGTAGGTATGCTGCATAGTATTCCATAAATTACTGGCTTTGGCTTTTCAAAACTTTTACATATCACAGTGAGGGTTGATCAAAAAATCAGGAAACAGTATTTAAAGATGACAATCATGGCTGTGAATTAAACTATGTTACACACAGTAAGAAACACCTGGATCACTACAGAATTAAGTGAACTGAACAAAATGCTCAAAGAATTTACCCAAAACCTGGAGAGATATTAATATATGAGAAAGAAAATACCCAGACATAACAGATCCAGAATTGCCAACATATTGATAATTGGAATTCTAGAGAGAGGAAAACAAAAACTCCAAACAAACTATAAGTAAAGAAAATATAAGGGGGAGACACACGTACATACATACACACACACAAAAAAAACTTTCCAGAGTTGAAGTAATAACTGAATATGCACAAAAAGTGGATGGGTTAACTAAGCATCAGAGGAAACTGAAAAAGAGGCTAATGTGTATCAAGATAAAATTTAGGGTCTCAATAATAACAGAAAACCAAAAATCCAAGGAGAAGAGAAATTTAAAGATTCATAAAAATTTAAAAAATGTGTACTTTACATGTTTCAAGATGTCTGAAGAGGTTATAGAAAAGTCTACAATAATCTTAGAAGAGAAGAATAAGTTTTTTCTCAAGAATTCTCTAGGAAGTTGTGTATATATGTGATAACAAGATCAAGATAGCCACAGATATAAAGGGACAGTAAAAAACATCATCCATGTATATACTTAAAATGTACTTAGAGACTGAACAATCAATTAAAATAAATAGGAAAGTACCAATATAAGATCATGATAATGGTCAACAAAGAAACTCTGAAAATATTAAATGTGTATTTTAAAGGTATTGCCATTTTGGTTATAAATTAACACAAATAAACTTTGACTTAGGATATGCAATATGTACCAGTTATAAAAGTCTCTAACAGCAGTCAGAATTTAAGTGTAAAGTACATCAGTAAAAACTCTAAATTGAGAAGAAAGTTTGGAAGAAATTAAACATTTACAATCTAAAATAGAAGAATAAATACATACTGTTGTTTATAACTAGAAAAATAGATGTGTTTTCTAGACATTTGAAGGCAACTCTTAAATCAACATATTAAAAGAAGGAAAATAATAGAAATTGAGAGAATGTACAAAGCAAGCTAACGGGACAAGCATATCTATTTCCTCAACAATACTACATTGATTCTCCAACCACAATAAAAACACTGACTCTCAGAAGAGGGAAAAAAAATCAAAATTTAGTGATATACTCTTGATAAAATGTATAACTAAAATAAATTATCAAAGAAAGACTAATTTGCAAAACAAACTGTGTGCTTGAATGCTTATCACCATGTAACTGATAATTGCAAAGTTATACAATTTTAATAAATCTATAGGACCTTGCTAAATAACCTAAGACATTTCCATCTGAGAGGGCATTTTTAGCGTATTATTGAGATGTAAGAAAGTGTTTAAAATGTCAGAAAAGCAGATGACAATCATTTAGATTGCTGTTAGCTTTGCACAAGTTTCTACTTCTTCATATTTTATCTGGGTGGTAAGAATATGGGCCATTTAATTTTTTTTTATATTTTAAGTGTTCTATAATATATTTAGAACATAGATTATTTTACTAATAAGGAAAAAGGTAAAGGAAAGATGGATATATGAATCTTGCCCATTCCAGAAAATTTTAAAGTTCCTGGTTAAGGTTTCTGTAATGAGTTGTGCATCTTTTCCCATGAGTGCAGCTTCAGAGAGAACAAATATTAAGGTTTTATTTATAGGTTTGTAAGTTCCAGTCTCATTTTCTCTCTCTTTCATTTATGTTATACTCAGACACTAAAGTGAAGGAAATTGAATAAAGGCAAATTTGAAATATGCAACAGCTCACACAAAATAGTTTAAGGACCACCTTAGAAATTGCTTTGCATAAATATAGCACCCAATGCTTAATTGTCTCCTGCTTTTTAATGTGCAACTTGTACTATTAAAGCCAGTTGCTTTCTATATCCCTTATAAAACAAAAATGCTGCTTTCTCCTCTCCAGAGACTAACCTGATAGAACTTTCTAACCTCAAAAATCTCCCTTTATGCCTTTCTTTAAAAATGCCTCTTAAACCATAGACAGGGCTTACTACATAGTAAAAATAATAAGAATCAAAACACTAACTAAACCTAAACTGGATCCACACCAACTAAATGTATTTATATTATTCAAAATAGAGATGGTAATGAGAAGAGATAATGCAGACAAGGAGCATACAGTGATATATTCAAAACATCTTTTGCCTAAAGATTTTTGGTCATTTTTGAGAATATGATCATTTTTGTGAATGCTCACAATAACACAAAACATCCATCAGGTGATGATTTTCTCTTAGAGTTAGCATTTATATGACAACAATTTTGTGAAATCCAGAAATATCATCATTTGTATTGATTATGATGTTTTCAAATTTTATAAATATATATATACACTTGGGTAACCATACTCTCAGGCGATAGTACTTGCTTGCACCAATTGGTAGTTGGTCCATGCCTTCTTTTTTTCTATGTTACCTTCAACATTCATCCCATTTCCCCTTCCTTGGTAAAATCCAATCTAATATATTTGAGTTATTTCTTTAAATACTAAATCCAAGATTACTCTATCCAGCAAAGCTCTCATTTAGAATGGAAGGCTAGATAAAGTGCTTCCCAGATAAGGTCAAGTTAAAGGAGTTCATCATCTCCAAGCCCTTATTATATGTAATGTCAAAGGGACTTATACAAGGAATAGAAGATCAAAACTAAGAACAGTAAAATGACACCAAATTCACAACTATCAACAAATGAACCTACAAAAAATACCAGGAAAAACTAAGCAAACTAGAACAGGAAGAGAATCAGAGAAATGGAGATCACATGGAGGGTTTTCAGTGAGGAAGGGGATGGGAAGAATAGGGGAAGGGAAGGTCTGGGGAATAAGAAGCGTAATTGGTAGGCATAAAATAGATGAGGAGAGGTTAAGAATAGTATAGGAAACAGAGAAGTAAAAGAACTTATATGTTTAACCCATGGACATGAACTAAGGGGGATGATGCTGTAGGGTTAGGGTGCACAGGGTGGAGGGGGATAGAGGGTGAAAAATTGGGAAAATTGTAACAGCATAATTAATAAAATATACTTAAAAACAAATAAATACTTTGTATAACATGCAGTATTGCTGTTACTTGTTTTTAATTTATTCTATTTTCTATAGTCTCTTTCTAATTAATTCTTTTTTATAGCATTTTCATTAAACACTGTATTTCTAAGCTCTGTCCAAATTACAGTAACTTAAGCTTTTGCTTTTAATTGCTACATATTATTCCATATTTTACTATTATATACTTTAGTGGTAGACATCTCTAGTTCCTAATTCCTAATCCTCAGGGACAATACAAAGATAAATATAATCATATCTATCATTTTACAGATTTGTGGGGTAATAATAAATATAAAATAAAAATTATAAAAGTTATAAAATACCATAATCATATGTATACAAAGTATACACAGGATAATGGTTGTCAGGCAATAAGGAAGAAACATTCTTCATTTCAGTAAATACTGCCATATGACTTAGAAGCATGTGGGTATTAGTCACAAAGAGGGATAATGAATTCCCTTCCTTCTAAATGCTTGGAAATAAATTCTAGGGTGTCTCTTTCTAATTTTGGTGACTACAATAGATACAAGTGATTGTTTAATTTGCATTTTTCTGATCATGAGTGAGTTTGAGCATGTCTTCATATAGTTACTAACCTTTCAGTACCCCCCTCTATGGATTCATGTCTATATTCACATCCCCCTTCATGCTCTACTGGTATTCTAGTTACTGTATTTTTGTCTTGCTAGCATTCCCTATATATTCTAGATCTGTTTTATACATGATAATATTGTCATAGTATGTCATTCAACTATAAAATTAATGAAGCAAAACATTTTAATTGGGATTTAGAAAATTTATAATTCTAAAATCTAGTTTGAGCTTTTTATATTTTATTAAAAAGTATCTTTAAGCTCATACCCATAAGGATATTTTTCAGTATTTTCTTCAATTAGCTTTACTGTTTTACTTTAATCCATTTGATGTCCACCTCTGTATGTGATAAAATAGGGATTGACTCTTATTTTCAGTGTAATAAAGTTTTCAAGATGTCATCTATTAAATAAGTTACCTTTCATAATATACCTATATTTCCACTTCTTAGATACATGCAGTTCTATGTTTGAAGTCTATATTCTGTAATGCCAAATCCTTCTGATTTTATGCCAACAAAATACTAATATTTATAGCAATGACTTTGTACTATTTCTTAAGATAAGGTATGAAAAATCCTACTCTCTTTGTTCTTTCAAAAAAATAAAAAATAAATAAAGGCCTAGCTAAAGTGAGCCTTTATTAAGCCCAAAATTTTGGAATGATTTTGTTGGGTGCCTCTAACAATCCAAGTGAACTGCTTTAACTACTTTCATGGTATTTATTGTTATCTTTTCATTATAATCTTCCTTTAAGGTCATTAATAAATTTAAAATTTATATTTTCTATATAGTTTTGTGTATTCATGGTTAATTCTTAGAAAACATTTTGGCTTTGTTTTCTATCATGAATGGTGCTTTATTTTACTCTTGTACTATTGGTACTATTGTATTTTCTGGGCGAAAGCTATTATTTTTTATACTTAATAAGCTTACTGAAATACTAATATTCTGTTTGTATCAGTTATATTATCTATTAGACAATTATAGCATCTGAAAAATGACAGATTTATCCCCTCCAAGCATTACAGTTGTGTTCTTCTGGCCTTACAGCATTCACCATGTTTGCAATTCCATCTTTAAGAGAATTAATGTAGGCAAACATCATGTTCTTATTTCCTATTTAAAAGGAGAATATGCTAAAGTCTCTTGATTAATTATTTTGGCAATAAGTTTTGGGCATGTAGCCTCTAATAAATTAAGGAACTTCTCTTTTATTTCTAGATTATAGATTAATTTAAAATTAATCAAATGTTTCTTCACTTTTATGGAGATAGTCATATCACAGTTCTCCTTTATTCCATTCATGTGAATTATAATGGTAGTTTTTCTAAAATTAAGTCAACCTTGAATACATGATAATCTCTGTTTGATCAGGGTGTATTATTTAATTAGCTAAGTGGATTTCATTAGCTAAGATATTGAATTCTTGCCCTAAATTCACAATTGAAATATACTCTTTGGTCTTTGCTGATTCTTGTTGCTCACTCATTGCTGGCATGTTTTCCATCAAATTTTTGAACATATTTATGAAAGACACTTTGAAATCTTTGCTATACCCAATATCCAGGCCTTCTTGAATTTCTACTCACTGCATATTTCCTGAATGTAGATCTTTTTCCACTTCTTATAACATTTGATTGAATATTAAACATTATAAGAAATATTTCAGCAACTCTATATTCTGTTGTATTCTTCCAATGATTTTTAACAAAAAAAAATATATATATATATAGTACAGTGGACTTAACTGACTCAAACTGCAAAGGGTATATCATTTGCTGTATGTAGCTACTGATACTTCAACACTATTGTTATGGCTTCTGACTGCTGCCGTCTTATCCTGAGGCCCTTGTACTTTTCCTTATGCCTGAAAATTTGGTAGCCAACCACCAATAGGGGCAGAGACAAATATACCCTCTCTGTGGTTTCCTTGCTTCTAGCACTTTCCACACCTTCAAATTTCTAACTATTCATTGTACTTCAACATTTCTATTTATCAGGAGTCATCCTTCTTCCGCATGAGCTATACACTTTTCAGGAATATAATTATTAACATCAAACTCACAGTATGGCTATGCACGGTGCTATCTTTCAATAATCAAGTGTTTTCTGCTCCTCTGATTTTTCAATGTTTCTCACGGGGCTTCCCCACTCACATGCAGTTTAACCGTCAGCCATGAATTAGGGGCTGTTTATGCATTGAATTTAGATCTCATTTCTTCTTCAGGTCTCATGCCCTCATATTTTTGCTTTAATTTCCAGCAGCTTCCAGTGCCCTTCCCTTTGACCTCTGAAACTTTAGCAGAGAAAACTGTGGTATTGTTGATGCTACTTTTGCTACATACAGCCATGGTGTTTGGCCAGCACTTTGACCATGAAGTCAGGAAGCCATAATCCTATTCCTTCTAGTTACAATTTTAAAAATTCAAACTGTCTTCTGGTTCTACCTACTTTTTGACTTTTTCCAATGCACAAATAGTTTTTGTTCTTAATCTAGCTTTTTTCTAAATACTCTCTGCATTGAGTTTCTGTAACTATGTCACTGTTGCTCTTTATAGGGCTGGAAAACAACTGGGACAAATGCCAGGGGTTCTGTTACAGGGTAATTGATGTCACTCTTGGAATCATGCAATATTACAAACCTGAAATATAGTATCTTCCCTCCCAAAGTTTACTGGGAAAATGAGCTGAATAGCAACTCTAGTCCTGCCTCATATGAGAAGAGAACAACCGGTTCCTTTACTGATAGTTGTTGATTGGGTTTGGGTTGGCAGTACACAGGATATAGTGCCATGCAAAAAAGCAAAAGTACTACTTAAAAACACCCAGTAGGTGAACATTTTTTTACTTTGGCACAGAAACTGACTGAGTACAAAAGGGCTTACCTGAGGAATTTTGCATTTAGAAGCATGTCCTTGCTCATGTTTGCTTCCAGCCTGACAACATGGAACTGGAGTTCTCCAATCAGCTACAAGGTTTGGGTTGTAAGAGCCACAGGCTATAATGAGCTGTCTCATTATGCTGTACACCTCAGAGTCTCAGACATAAATATCAAGCAGAAGAATTTTCTTTGGCCCCCACCACTATTTCATACCTAATTCTGCATTTTCTTTGTCTGTATAGTGCTTGCTATTCCATTACTCGTATCTTTTTCAATTTGAGTTAAAGCTTCTATAATTGCAATATTTTTAAAAATCCACTTACAAAATTCAATTTAAAAGGGCAGGACAGTCCTACCCTCTAGATGCGAGAGAAAGAAACCAGAAAGTCAGATACCAAAACTCTCGTTATTACCTAATCTCTGCTTCTCTCACTTGACCTAAGGTATTCCATTTACTTTCTCCATTCTCTTTTTTTCCAAGGAAGATTTGTGTGCCTTAGTCTTCTAACAAGGACATCTTACACCAAATTCTCCATAGAGTAGATTTCTCAACAATCTCTCAAAAGTCTATGCCAAATTATACAGAGCATATGGGAAGTACGGGAGCCTCTTTTAATTGCTTGGGCAAAGATGCTTGTTCCACCAGACAAACAGACTGATAGCCCCAGAAATACAAAATGTGCTTTGAGACACAATATTGATTAGATATTTTCTCACTGAGATCACTTTTTACAAATTTCCTCTTAATGTTAAGAAGCTTAAAAGAATTAATTTATATTCTAATTTAATTATAAATTTGTCCTAAAATATACAATAATTCCATTTCATTGATTTCAATTTGCTTTTATACTCCTTCTTTTAGAGTTGCATATACCATCCTCTATCTACAATGTAGTACTTTGTAAAACAAAGGCACATTACATAAATGGGAGAAGTCATTATCATGTACTTACTATTCAAGACTGTACAATGCCCAGAGCAGTGAAGGCAAGGGGATTCTCTGTACAGAGCAGTTTTTTGCATGTTGCTGATACATTTCTCAAATCACAATCATTTCCATGGTAACACTCTGAGACACCAAAAAGACAATCACTGTCTTTTAAGATCCAGCAGAAATATAATCTTGTTTCTAAATGCAAAAGCTTCTTAGTCAATCACAAATATTGTCAATAATTAGCAATAACAGCAAGGGGAATTCAATTACAGGCAAAGCAAATTGCTTATTATTTAAATGTTCTCTTTTTAATGCATCTCAGTATGAAAGTCCCTCTTTAAATTAGTGGAAGCATGTGTAATTTCAACACCTCCACTGGGGGTTGTAGGAATAGATGTAGTCTTGCTCTTTGGTTGGGTGTTTAGAAGCTTAGGAAAAAATTATACTGCTGTTAGTACTCTGTAATGACAGATACTGATAGTAATTTAGATAATTAAGTGTATTCCAGCTTTATTTCAATTTTAATATATTTATGTAAATTTAAATACAATCATAACTATTCTGTAATCATTATCAAAACAGGTGGGGCCATTTCCATTTCATTTTTCTGATACATTTTAACCTCATGCAAAGGACCAACAAATGTTCTACTAGAAAAGAGCAAAGAGGACTCATCTCATCTTGGTTCCTGTCAATTGAGTTTAATTTTTGCAGTAGGTGTCACTTTAGCAAATAGTAAAAATGTGAAAAATTTATGAACAGGAACCATGACATCTGGAGAAATAACCTGAAATGCATTCCCTTCAGTAACTTCATTAAAGAGACAAGAATAAAAGGATTTAATTTGGGCACCCAGGGGAAATTCGCCTTGAGGTCAATGTTTATCAACTGTTAAGAAAATTTTATTATATAGCCCTTTGTTTCACTTCTTTAGAAAGGACACATATCCCTAAAAATGGCTGTTCTGCCCATTGATTTGTAATTTGGCACAGAAGCATAGGATATGTAAATGATATTGCTAGCAGGGTTGAGAAATTTGAAGTTTGGAAAACATAAGCTATAAGCCACATTCTCTTCCGAGGTGTAATTGCCAGTATTTTCATGTTATCTTTCAGGGTGACATATCTTAGTTGATTTAATCTATGCTGTATTAGAATTTGGATTGTGGCCACAATGCAGGCAATTTGAGTGATGGCAACTATAAGCACTCAGATAATTTTTATTGTATTATTTTTTAATTTATTATATATTGTATCTCAATAACTACAATTCCATTAAGTCTAGAAACTGTTGCTGAAAATTAACCCATGATCTAATTTGGGGTACATTGCACAGAACAAAAGATGAATGTGCTAGATTAAACATAGCTAAAATATACTTTGATACTACTCCCACTGAGAAGCAGATTCCAATCCCTGTCTCCCTAAAACTTAGCTTGAATTTATGGCTTGCTTAACTAATAAAACATTGTAGAAGGGGTGTTCTGGGAATTATAAAACTAAGACACAAGAAGTCTTACAGCTTCTGCCCAAGTCTTTTGAAACACACTCTCCAGAATCCTGAGCTTCCAAGTAAGAAGTTACTTAGGAAGTACAAGTAAGGCATTTTGTGAGATCTGCAGTTGACTGTTCAAGCTGAGTCCAGCTTTCAATCTGTTCCAGCCAATGTGCCAGGTATGTGAAAAAGCCATCATAGACCCCCCCAAATCAGTCTACCCACCAGGTGAATACAATCAAGTTAACTTGATTGATGCCACATGGAGTAGAAAATTCTGCCAGCTGACTCCTGATTGAATGCTTGAACCACAAAATCTGGAGACATAATAAAATGGTTGATGTTTCAAAACCCCCCTTTGTTTTGGGGTGGTTGGTTATGCAGCAATAGATAAACCAGAATAAGAAAAAATGTGTCATAATTTTGGGGGTTTGTAGAGACTGCAAAATGCTTTTTGTACTAACCAGCTAGAAACTTATTGTTATCTATTAATCTCCATTACAAAATATAAATGTAAACTTCATCTAATGATCATATACCATTTTCCTCCTTTAGCACCATCCTTATCATTGATATACTATATTGTTTTCTGTCTTATCATTCTAAACATTGTATTCAGCCCTGGCTGGTATGGCTCAGTGGATTGAGCTCTGGCCTGAGAACCAATGGGTCACTGGTTCAATTCCCAGTAGGGGCACATGCCTGGGCTGCAGGGCAGGTCCCCAGGAGGGGGTACATGAGAGGCAACCACACATTGAAGTTTCTCTCCTCTTTCTCCCTCCCTTCTCCACTGTCTAAAAATAAATAAATTTTTAAAAATCTTTTAAAAAACATTTAAAAATAAATAAATAAAAGTTGTATTCAGATAAAGTTAGTAATGATCTTTTCTCAGGCAAATAAAAGTGTTTTGAAATCACACAGAGATTCTCTACTATAAATCTTAGAAAGTCACCTAAAAAACCATATTTACATACTGTAATGTTATAAATTTCTGAGGAGTGGAGAACTTGTAGTAATAAAATTTCTTATAGTGAATTAACAAGCTCAGTGTTTTTGAGGCAATGCATTATTATAAAATACAGGGAACATCAAAATGTGTTATATTTTACAATTAAGATCAAGGAAGAAAATATTTTATGATTTCAACTTTGAAATCATGAAAAAAATCAATCAAAGGAAAGTAAAATTTCTAACTTCAAGCTGGTGGTTCTTACTTAAAAAGATAAGTATAAGCTTAGGAGTGCGTTAGTTAACAAGTGATACCATACCAAATCCAGGTTTGGCTGCCTGCACCTTGAAAGACAATAATTGAGATACAAGGGCTGGTGGAAGGAAAGTAGACTTATGCAAGAGCTGACAGCTCAAGAAGATGGTAGACTGTCTTGCAAAGACCATCTTAACAATTGGACACAGGTAGAGGTTTTTGTAAGGAGGGAAAGCAAGACAAGAAAAGACAAAAAGAAACAGAAAAAAGGAAATGAAAGGAGGGAGTTGACAGTTCTCTGTTGAGGAGACTACATGCAAGCCAACGCAGTCTGTTCAGATAACTGGCTGAAGGTTAGCAAATATCCCAGAGGGGAACATCCAAAAGTCGGGGTGTGTGTCTTCTGAAGTTAGATTATAGAATTCTTAAGCAAACAGGCTGTTAATCTGCAATCACATATTAGTTAACAGGTCATCATTTACAGAAAAAATGTTAAAATAATGATGGTGTACGTTAAACAAGCATAGACCCTAACACATGCTTCCACAAACAAATTTACTAAATTAATAAATTAGAAACTAAAGGATTTCTAGACTGAAGAGAAATATATTTTAATGGGCCATAATGAAAAATATTTGAAAAGGTACAAGGAATTCAGAAATGGTATCAAGAGGGTTAGAAAGTAAGAGGGCATACAAGAAAGCAAACATAACAGAAGAAATTCAATATAATCCAACTCTTACTAAGAGATAAACAATTTCTCCCAGGGAAGATATATAAATACTACCTAAAGAAGCAGCATTCTGCATTCCACATTAAAAAAAAAAGTAAGATTAACATAGGCACAAAACACAAAGAAGCATTTGAACTCTTGATAGAATAAAATTGTCATGGTGCATGCGGATAGGCCCTGAGACAGCCAGATTGGAGTAGGGGACAAAAAACAAAAATAATAATTGAAGTCAGTTAAACCCATGCTCAAATCTCCAATTCCCTACTTTCTCAATTCTTAGCAAATTACTAAACTTTTCAAAGATTTAATTGCTATCATCTCCAAATTAAGATAATATCTCTCATTAATTAATTACCTTTTATCTTTCAGAAATATAATAGGTAAACACCCAAGAAATGTTACATTTTCTTTTAATTAAGTGTTATGGAGAATACCTCTAATCATGTGGTATGACTCTGGAGTCATGGGGAATAACTCTAGAGTTATTACTCTAATGTAGAAGTGATTGTTTTTTAATTTAACCTTTATTGATTTTTTTCCATTACCATTTAGTCCCCTTATACTCCCGTCTTCCCGACAATCACCACATTGCTGTCCATGTCCATGAGTCCTTTTTCCTTTTTGCTCCACCCCTCCACCTCCTAACTGCCCTCCAGGTGTCATATGCTCTACATCTATGAGTCTGTCTCTGTTCTCCCTGTTAGGTCAGTTTGTTCATTGGGTTCCACATATGAATGAAATCATATGGCATTTGTCTTTCTTTGACTGGCTTATTTCACTTAGTATAATGTTCTCCAGGTCCATCCACACTGTTGAAATGGTAAAATTTTCTTCTTTTTTTATAGCCAAGTAGTTTTCTACTGTGTAAATGTCCCATAGTTGTTTTATCCATTCATCTACTGATGGACACTTGGGCTGCTTCCATATCTTGGCAATTGTAAATAACACTGCAATGAACATAGGGGTGCCTATATTCTTTTGAATTAGTGTTTTTGGGTTCCTTTGGATATATTTCCAGAAGTGGGATAGCTGGGACAAAAGGCAGATCCATTTTTAATATTTTAAGGTATCTCCATACTGCTTTTCTAGTGGTTGCACCATTCTGCATTCCCACCAACAGTGCAAAAGCGTTCCCCTTTCCCCACACCCTCACTAGCACTTGTTGTTGGTTGATTTATTCATGAGAGCCATTCTGACAATTGTGAGATATCTCATTGTGGTTTTAATTTGCATTTTTCTAATGATTAGTGACATGGAGCCTCTTTTCATATGTCTATTGGCCTTCTGTGTGTCCTCTTTGGAGAAGTGTCTATTCAGGTCCTTTGCTCATTTTTTAATTGGATTTTTTTTGGTGTTGAGTTTTATAAGTTTTTTATATATTTTGGATATTAGTCCCTTATCAGGTGTATTAGTGAATATGTTCTCCCATTCAATGGGTTGTCTTTTTATTTTGTTGATGATTTCCTTTGCTGTGCAAAAACTTTTTAGTTTGATGTAGTCCCATTTGTTTATTTGTTCTTTTGTTTCCCTTGCCTGAGGAGATATATCCAATAAAATATTGCTATGAGCAATGTCAGAGATATTGCTGCCTATGTTTTCTTCTACTATTTTTATGGTTCTGAGTGTAACATGTAAGTGTATGATCCATTTTGAATTTATTCTTGTGTGTGGTATAAGAAGGTGATCTAGTTTTATTTTTCTGTGTGTATCTGTCTAATTTTCTCAATGCCATTTATTGACTAAACTGTCTTTAGCCCATTATATGTGCTTGCTTCCTCTGTCAAATATTAATCGACTGTAAAGGTGTGGGCTTTTTTCTGTGCTTTCTGTTCTGTTCCATTGATCTGTCTGTTTTTATGCCAGTGCCATGCTGTTCTGATTACTACAGCTTTACTAGTATAATCTGATATTAGGCAGTGTGATTCCTCCAACGTGTTTCTTCTTTCTCAAGAATGCTGTTGCTATGTGGAGCCATTTATGGTTCCATATAAATTTTGGAAATATTTGTTCTAGTTCTGTGAAATACTTCATTGGAATCTTGATAGGAATTGTGTCTAACCTACAGATTGCTTCGGGTAATATGAACATTTAATGATGTTAATTCTTCAAATCCATGAACACAGTATGCAGTATGTTCTTCTACTTCAGTGTATCTTCTTCAATTTCTTTCTTCAGTGTCTTATTATTAATTTTCCAAGTACAAATCTCTTTACATCCTTAGTTAGGTTTATTCATAGGTATTTTAGAAGTAAACATTTTTATACATCCTGAAGAAGTTAAATTGAACATTTTCTCTAGCTTTTAATTCTCTTTTTCTGATTATTTATATGAGAAAAAGGACAGTTAAAGCAACAACAGCCCATATCTGCTATGTATTTCTCTCTTTAAGTCTTATAGAAAGTGTAGTTAATGTTTTCCTCCCTTCTACCAACTGAAGATTATGACTTTGGCAAATAATAGAAAATAGGCAAAGTAATTATATCTATTTATTTATCTATTAAGAAAATAAATTCCCAGATTCTAGAAAAGAAACTTTATTAAATAATAGGAATGAGGAAGGCAATTATGAGTCAGTAGTAGAATATCAAAAAATAATTTCAAATAATATATTTCTGAATTCAACAGATGTAGTTTAGAAAACATCATGGAATTATTGTCCAGTAATTCTTAGATCAAAAACAAAGAAATGGGAAGGATATATGCTCTTAGATATTTGAAAACCTTTGAATAATAATAATCATAGCTATTGTTAGTTGAGCATTTATAAATATAGAATCACTCCTTACAATTATTCATTTAATTTAATTCTGAAAACAACTCCAGGAAGTAGATATTATTGTTTTCTCCATTTCTCAAATGAGTCAACCAAATCACTAAGAGGTTCAGTGATTTCTCCAAGGTGTACAACTAATGAAAGGTACAGATACAAATGAACTTGAAAACTTCACATGAGGAAGTAAAAACATAGATATTATCTATTTTTGAAATGAAATATTGTATAAAATGTTATGGTGGATGATTCAAAAGACTCAGATTACAAGGAACCAGCAGGAAAGCAGCTTTTTGATCAAACACATGCTTCAGGTTTTTCTTGAATGTACATGGTTCCCCTCCCATTTCTGCAGTTTCACTTCCAAGTTGTTTTGGAATCACACACCAGTTTGAGTCTGCCAGATGGTTACTGGAGCTAATACTAATGCAATCCATCAACACTAGTCAATATTTGTTAGTTGTCTATCTGCAGCCAGTCTCCCCTGCTCACAACCAGTGTGTCCAGGTTGTTCTTCATAAAATGACCCACCTCCTATTTTCAGCTCCTTAACAGTTAGATGAAAGTGACCAAATTCTTAGTTATAGACTGGTTGGGGAATGCACATGTGATACAGCCTTTTGCTGGCAAGTTCTGAAGAGAAAGTTTCCTCTTTTGTTAAAGCTACTAGAAAAATACTTTTCTCTGCAGTAGATGGCATGTTGCATAAATGTAACAATGTGGGAGTGTGGCAATCACTGGTGCTATCATAGGGAAGAATTTGAGAATTGAGATGATGCAAGAGCCAAGACAACTTCAAGGAAGTGCTGGTGAGGTGTGTAAGACTTTGCAAATCTCTGGATCAGATCATGCTTGACACCAGGTCTAACACTGTATGTTTCAGTTATGCAAGTCATCCAAGTTACTTTTTAAATTTAAACTAGGTTCCATATGGTACAATATCACAGAACAGGATTCCTACTTCAGCGCTGCTGATGTTGGCTCAAACAGATCTTTGTGGACTGTTCAGTGCACTGTAGGATATTGAGCAGAATCCTTGGCCTCCACCCACTAGATGCCAGTAGAACATCTCCAGTCATGACAATAAATGTTGCCAAGCATTCCCTGCAGGGCAAAATCCCTTCTGTAACCATCACTATTATAGAGGCATTTGGGTACCTTCCTACCAACCACTCCCTCTCTTTAACTATCCTGATTCTTATTCATGTATCCACACATTTCTTACTTTGATTCTTAAACTAAGCCATGTAATCCTATTCTTTGACCACAGATTTGTTTGCAGGTAAGAAAGTGATGAAATTTGGGCTGCTGAATTTCAGGAAAGATTTGTGATTTTAGCTAAAGGAAAAACACTTCTTCTATCTTCTGATAAAATTGGTAATATTGTTAGATTTGTAAAACTGTGTAGACTTGGAAATCATAAGTAGACACCTGTGACCATTTTGAGAAAGCAGCCCTTAAACAAAAACTGACACAAATAAGAACAGAAAGATATATATAAAAAAACAGGTTTTTGAAGAAGTCTATATGCCGTTCAATCAAACCTCCCCTGCAGTATAAATGAGTAAATATATTGCCTTTATTGATGAACTTGTTAGAATTATGTTGCCTTTACTTACAATCTATGTGCTTTGTCTGATTCAAAGAATTTGCTTTCTCTTGGGATATTAAAAAAGTTTCAAACAAATAGAGTTTAGGATTCCTAATAGAAATTTCTAAAATGATGAGAATGTTCTAGATTTGTGTTTTCCAATCTGGTAGCCATTGCCACACATGGCTATTGAGCACTTGAAAATTTGCTAATGGGACTAAGGAACTGAATTTCTTTCATTATTAATGGGACACCTAACTTGAGATCGAACCTCTTAACAGAATTTTAATTGTATAATACAGTATTGTTAACTACAGGCACAAAAAGGAACAGCAGAACTCTGGAACTTAATTATATGTAACTAAAACTCTATACCTATTAATAGCAACTCTATGTCTCCCTCCCCCAGACCCTAATAACCACCATTCAGTTCTCTGTTCCTGTGTGTTTTACTATATATTAGATACTCCATAAAAGCTAAAATTTTAATATTATTTAACTTGAAGTAATTTAAATAGCCATTTGTGGATAGCAGCTACTGTATTGGACAACACAGGTCTAGAATGTATTAAAATAAAACATGATCATGCAGTCATATTTTTGAGTAGTAATAAGTCACAGACTATAGCGATGGTTAGGAGAGATGGGACTTTTAGGAAATCAACATATCAGAAAATATAAGACTTGAAATTAAATTGTGGGATGGACAAAACAAAGAAACAGGATAATTAGGCAATAATCAATGTTCCAGGGTATGCCAAAGTTGGCATGTTGCTCTGAAGTCTGACTAAAATGGACATGGAATTTGAATTTGCACAAATCCAAAGCATGGTGTATTGGTCTTATATTTAGCAAAATGGTAAACATCTGGGTTGAAGATCTTGGGTCAGGTGCCCACCAAGTTTCAGTCACCTATGGCCAGAATGGCAGGCAGCATTTCTGTGTAATTTCCTAAGTGGACATTACAAGTATTGATGATGATATATACCCTTGTCTTTTTATTTGGATCTCTTCAGTCTCATGAGATGCATGTTATTATCCTCTTTCTATTAGGGAATAAATAGACCAATAAAACTCTTAAACAAGTGTTATTACTCCTGCATATACAAGCCCTCAAAAAATCCTCTATTTCCTATTTAGTCCCCTTTCATCACCCCAGGAAACAATTCTAGAGATACTTAGATCAATTTCAAAATACCACACATTGCTTTACTTAAATTGTTGCTCTCTATGAGGCATGTTCAACGCAGAAACACAGCTTGTATCTATGCAGGTACCAAATCCTACCATCTTTATATCAAAATGCGAATTGTGTGCCTGAAATGGAGCATTGACTGCTCCAGAAATCCACAAGCAACAGCTCTCCAGGTGTCTTTAGAGAGAATGTGTGGTTACATACTTGGATTACAAAATGGTTAACAATTGTGGGAATGTTTATTAAAACTTTTCACTTATGGAGCTCTCTAAGTCAGAACTGTTTCAAAAGTTCAGAAACCAGAGGAATCAGCAGGTGGGTCCTACTCTGTGTGTATTCATCTGTCTTCAAGAGCCTCAGTACCATGGGGTTTTGCCAACGATTCTCAACAGTAAACCCAGTGGGCAGCACCATAGGTGGGGTGAATAGCCAACAGGTGGGGCATGGCACCAACAGCAAACCTCAGTACTTGTATAAGAAGAGTTCAAAATCAAAGTTTTGTCAGAAGGTGCAAGCTCCACATACCAAGCCCTGTGGTGCTGTTCCCTGGTACTTCTCTGCCTGTGGCATAACATATAAAAATCTAAAAACTCAAAAATCTGCAGTTTTTGAGACAAACTGACTGGCAGCACTTCTGGGTTCATATTAAACATTGCTTCCTCTTTGGGGAAAGAGGAGGAGATGAAATATACTTGAAACAAAGTTTACCACTGACTGAATTTATAATCTGCCATGTCTGTGGTGACTTACTAAGTGGGTTCTATGATGATCTTTAACAAAATGGCCAAAAGAAAGAAATATAAATATCTCTGCTGAGAAAAAGTATTGTACTTTGCCAGCATTGTTGGAACATTTGAAGATATCATGAGCAAATATTCAGGTTAGAGAGACATCTGCCAGGGTAAAGGTCTTTCAGTAAAAAGGACATTAGAAACTTCTGACTGGAATATAATACTTTGCCAAATGGAAGTATCAGAAGTGAGAATAAAATCATCAAAGGTTGATGGTTGGTTTGTGGTTAATGAGGGAAAGGATTAAAGAAAGAAACTGTCTGTTTTAGCATCTAAATATAAATAAAAAATTTAAAAAGCAACCCTAATTAAAAATATCCATTTTATAAAATATAAATATATAAAATGAATGAATAATTTAATAGGGAGGGACAAGACAAGATATGAGTTGCCTGGGGAGGTAAATTCCAAGCTTGAGCTAACTGTTCTCTCCAGACTATTCTCTTTGGAAGTATTTCCAGCCAAAAGTATGCTCCAAGGCACACCTTGGGTGATGTATTAACATTCTGAAAGCTTTTACCTAAACCAATAAATGAAACTCCATGATTAGCTATAAGCCCTGTAGACTCAGTAACTTTACTCATTAATTAACAAAGGGACAAGTAAAAGAAGGAGAGATGTGTAGGGCAAAGAAAAGAAATCTTACCATTTCTATTAAGTCTTAGGATAACAACAGAAATTAAAATTATGATTTATGGCCACTGTTTTCAGGGCAATTTGTTGAAAGACCTAAATTTTGGATTTAAATAACATAAACTAGCTGATCAGTGATCTGTATGTGTTTGGACTTGAATGTGTGTATACAGTTTTTCACATACATACATTCAGAATGCTTACAGATACATATAAATATTTATGACACATTTGTAAATTCTGTTTAAGGAAATGTTGTTATAGATAGTTTCAATTGAAAAATTGTGATGCTGAGACTTATAGAAGATTATAAATATTTTTTCTTACAGAAACTAAGTACACATCTGCTAATAAGATGGAAGGTCTCTATAATGATTTCCCTTTCTGCTCAGGAGTTAAAATGATGCCTGGATTTTACAGATAGGGAGGATATGTGGCAATGAAATATTTATTAACTTAACCAGAAATATCAGATATAGGCAATTTTTTTCTGTATACACAACTGATCTGTTTGGATAGGAAAATGTCACATTGAAATACTAAAGTGTAAGGAGTAGGGATAGAGAGACAATGGGTTGCAGGAATTGTAGATGAATTTCAGAGTAACTGTGGTGTCGAAGAGTTTAATGTTATAAAAAGTGCAGAGGTCATGCTCCAGCATGGAGAAGATTTAGAAAAGTGCACTGTCTATATCGAATATGAGTTTAATATAAAGTATATGTTTGTTCTGTGTATAGCTCTATAGAATCACCAAATTTAAAACAATAAATTGCATCTACACTTACCTGATCATTTTTTTCTCTAGAAGGTGGCAGTCTTTCTTAAGAATTGTTAAACTGACTTCCAGAGTAGTCATAAATTAAAATTAAATATGCTGATATGATTTTAATGTACAACTATGTGGTTATCAAAATTTACATAATCACTAGGATTATCTACTGAATATATAGTGATTATTATGTCTAAATACAAGAATTAACAAATATATTAAATTCTGAATTTTAGTTAAAATATTTGACTAAAAATCAAGACATTATATATGTTAGTATTATCAAAATAACCTTTGAAAATAGAAAATTTTCAATCAGTTAACAGGTCATCTCCAAGGTAGTTCATTTACAAATTCATATTCATTGTGCTAAGTCATTTAGGAATTATCCCAGATTCTGAAAATATGTCTCTACATTTAAGGGTTTCTTATTAGAAAACTAAACTACATGATAAACACATGAAACCAACTGCAAAGACAAAGTTAAAGAAAGGAGTATATATGAATGGGCTCGGGTAATGTTAGTATATTTTATTAAAGAAATAGAACTAAAATATGCCTGGAAAGATGGAAGTTTCTACAACAAGTATTAAGTGTTTTGGTGGTGAAATATGCAAAATTTGGAATAAAGAAAATACATTAATTTCTGAGCATTAGTCTTAGAGATAAATATCTAAAAAAATACAGTGAATGACACTGAATGATTTTTGCCAGACCACAATGTGTTTGAATTTATCAATATATTTTTAAAAGAATGTATTTTCTAGGTTGCAAAGGAATCCTAAGAAAAGACGTCAGAGGAAAATGACAGTGCCCATGTCCCTGCTTCCCAGGGAGAAAAGCCAAGTTATTCAGTGGTTACGAAATATGTGACCCATTCAGCTTCCCTTAGTCAGAATCCCTGATCTCTGCACAAGCTTCCAGCTCCATACTGTTCTTTCTAAGACAATGTGATGGACGTTAAAAACCAGAGTAGTACACAAGTTAAGTGTTGCTTCTGAAGACAGCCATCCAGACTGATAACCTGGCTTCATCGCTTGTTACCTGTACAACTTGGGTAAGTTACTTGAACTCTTCATGATTCAGTTTCCATGTCTATAAAGTGGGCCTGATAATAGTGGATACCTCAGAGTTTTGGGGTGAATTAAGTAGATATAATACACTTAGAGCACAGGTGGCAAACACAAGGCCTCTTGGCCGAATCTGGCCCTCCACCTTGTTTTATCTGGCCCGGCACCTTGTTTCTACCCTCTGGCAGCACCAAGCTCCTTGCCCCTAGTTAAAGAGTAGTTATATTTATACACTCCTAAAATTACATTCAGCCCTTTGAAGGCAACTGTGAGACTGATATGACCCCGGGTGAAAATGAGTTTTGACACCTCTGACTTAGAGTAATGACTAGCATATAGTAAGTGACCATAATTTTAAAGTACTCTGAACTAGCTCTTCAAAAAGTCCATTTCTACTGAAATATCATTTAAATATCAAACCACTTCAATATGGCTTTCATTTCCATCCTTTAGCACAAATCCATAAATACTGAATTTCACCTGTGTTACCAAAACCAAAAGAATCCTGCTCTGTGCTCATCTGACACAAACTCTTCACATTCAACCCAGGTGGCTACCCTTGTCTCCTGGAAAAAATCTGCCTTGTGGGTTTCCATGAATCCCTGTTCTCCTCACTGGGTACTATATCAGTCTCTTATATTTGCACCATTTATTTAAGTTTACTTCTCAATGTTAGTATGACACAGGTTTGGAGCCAGGTCTGTAACATTTCTGTAGCTTCACCCACTCTGTAAAATCAGATGTAGGCTTCAGTTTCTACCAGCAGTTGTATGTCATAAATGTGAACCTCACATATCAAAATGATATCACTCTCTGTACCGCAGACATCCAATAAACTGGTATTCCTCCTTCACTGATGTAAATAGCATCACAAGCATGATGTTGTTCAAATGACACTGTTTATTATCTCTAAATGTTTTACTTCTTTAATCATCTCCAAGACAAGACAGGGAATGAATTCCTACCAGGTGCTCAAGTTAAAAGCACTAAAAAATTATCCTTGATGAATCTATTTCTCTCCTTAAACATCCAGTACATAAAGATATCCTTGCTTTTACTTCCAAATACACCTAAAATTCATTACCACTCATCATATCCATTTTCAGCATAAGAATCCAAGCCACCAGCCATCACCATAAAGACCACTCTCATGTCTCATGCTTTCCTCTCACAGTTATCTTGTTCCTATGCTCTCCCACTCTAATCCAACCTCTCCATAGCAGCCAGAGCAGTCTTTTAAACAATCAGATCTGATTACTTCCCTTTGAGGATAATGTAATGGTTTGTTACTGCTCTTAGGATAACTTTGAAATGATATTCTATGACCTCTAAGTCCCTGTCAACCTATGTATCTAATTTCACCTGTACAAGTCTCCCAAATGCAACTTGCTATATTCCAACTATATTGCTCTTCTTCCTGCTATTAACAAATTGCTGTGCTTTTAATATGTGCTATCATTATGCTAAGTCCCCACTCTCATGAATATATAGTCTAATGGAACTTGGAACCAATGTATATGCACACACCTGTAATTATGTATTTTAATACTGTTGTGCAGGAAACAAACACAAAAATTTAGGAATTGTGGGGGAAGGAGTAGATAGAAGTGAAAAAGGGTATAAGGGGGATAAATGGTAGCAGAAAATAATTATTACAAAAAATAATTTAGGACAGAAATTATCATCATGATTGGGAGAAAGCTAAGCTGAAAACTAAAAGATGAGTAATTATTTATATAAAAGACAGAGAAAAAAAATTCCAAGCCTAGGAACACCATATGGAGAGGGCCTAAAAGCTTGATGTAGATAAGCATCTGCTAGCAGTTTGGGATGAACTGAATTTAGTAAGTGAAAGGGAAAGGGTAATAAGCCCAAGACATGGTTGGAGGAATATGGTACCTTGACCATGAGGGTGAGTTTCTCAACCTCACACTGTTAACAAAGCAGAAGTCTGTGCTGTGGGTGGCTGAGCTGTGGAATGTAGGATGTTAAGCAACATTTCTGACACTAGATTCATGTAGCTCATGCCCCCAGTGGTGACAACTAAAACTGTCTCCATATGTTGCCCAATGACCCTCAAGGAGCAATCACCTTTAGTTAAAAATCACTGGAGTGTAATAAGAAGTTAGAATTCTATTCTAAATGTGAATCATGAAATCTGTGCAATATATTGACTCATTTAATGATTTATTCATTTATTCCCTGTATATCATTGAAAATCTAATACATGTCAGACACGATGAGAAATGTTAAAGATAAACAGTGATCAAGACAAATCCCTTCCCTCATGGACAGGAATCTGATTCAGGAGAGAGTTTCTAAACAAATAATAGCATAATTATCCACTTACATTTGTAAAAAGTACTACAAAAAAAGTACATTTTCAGTTGCACAGTCATAGTTGAAAATAGAGGAAAATATATTTAATCGATTAATAACACTTTACATATGAAAATCTCCTTTGTCTAATATAAACTAAGCCCTAGTGCTTAAATTCAGCTTTCAGTGTATTTATTAATATTTCTGATTTACAAACACATTTTTAAAAGTTTTAGGTCACAGCAGATAGCATTTGGGTACTTTAGGTTAAATGATTCACACTGACTAAATATTTTATGAGAAAACAATGAAAGGCCTAAATACAGGATTTGATAGTAAGGGCCTAAGGGGATGAAGATTCAACAATTTTCATAAATGAAAGAAGACATCATAATAAATTGTCTAGTGAAACAAATTAATGAAATAAAAGATGATTTAAAAACCTGTAAGAAGAGACAGTAAAAATATGTTACTATTAACAGATAGGATATATCCAACTGAGTGAAGGAGATACATTTCTCTGAGTCATATGAAGTCAATAGTTATTCACAAAGAGCATTTAAGGGAAGTCCCACAGATCAGTGGAAATATGTAATCATGAGAGATCATCGCAATCACCATCATTATCCTAACCATTCTTCATATGCCTAATTGCACAAGGTGCTAGGCTAAATGTAGTGCAAAGAGAGCTGTAAAAGTGATATGCCTAATTTCCATATAGAACAGGTTATAAAAAGCAGGAATATTGTTGGTGCTGTTTCATATGTCCAGCACAATGGACATTTGGAGTTTTTTTTTGTTTGTTTGTTTTGTTTTTTGGTTAGGATCCAGGATATAAGGTCCACACAACTAGTTTTTAGCCTTTGTACAATATTATCTAGGAGCCCTGTAAGAGGCTATGGTAAAAAAAAAAAAAAAAAAAAAAAAAAAAAAAAAAAAAAAAAAAAAGAAAGAAAGCTGACAAGTATATTGTGCATAATGACTGGTCTCTGGACATGATAACCAAGATTGTCCTAAATAAGCAAACGTATTTGCCTTCAGTGTTAAAGGTAAGCGTTTCCATTTTTTATGTTGACAGAGAAACAACCATTTACTTTATAAAGCTACCTTTTAACTATCAACCTGTGTCTAAATAAAGGTCAGTTTACTGACTACTGTCAGACATTAAATCTCTTTAGGAACATTGCCAGTATGAAGGTGACTGCCCCAAATAAGCATTATTAGATAATGTGTGTGGCTTTGGTTATTATCACCCATCTCAATCCATGAAATACTTCATATTTTTAGAATGGGAAGATAACTTCTATAAATCATTAAATTCATTTGACAATATTGGAACAATTTAGCTGTATTAAAATGAAACAAAAGCAAATAAAAACTCATTTACAATTTGCCAAAATCTTATAATCTATTAAGTTGTTTGTTATGGACTGAGTTGTATTCTTTCAAAAGTCATATGATTAATATAACTATATTTACAGATAGGCCCTTTAAAAAAGGCCCTTCGGGTTAAATGAAGTCTTCCAGGTGGGGCCTTAATACAGTTTGTGTTCTTTTAAGAAGAGAAAGAGATACCAGTTATGTGAATAGACAATAAAAAGGCAGCCATTAGCAAGCCAAGGAGAGAAGTCTCAGGAAAAACCAACTCTGCCAGCATTTTGATCTGAGACTTCAAGCTTTCAGAATTGTGAGAAAATATATTTCTTTAGTTTGAGCTACCCAGTCTGTGGCATTTTGTTATGTCAGTACTAGCAAACTAAAACATTGTCCAACTTTAACACCACCATTCCAAATTAAGTTCGGTACTGTAATTTCTAACTTCAACATAAGGTAAGTTATTTGCTCTAAGTTATAGAGCTAGCCAGAGACAGAACTGGTAGTCATCAGAGATTATCTATATCATAAAAAAATAAAACATCCTATGGCCAAACAATGGGATGTTATTTTATCCATAATCAAAAAATAAAATAAAAGTTTACAATTTAATAATAGAGGAAAGCTGGTGCTTGTATCAAAATCACATTTTGATATAATTTTTCAAAAGATGCCTAGTAATGCAAATAAGCTAGAAAAAACTGAAAAATAGAAATTTATTTAAAATATTCCTTTTATAGAGCTATTTATAGGAATATTCTTGTTTATACTTAGTGCTTATATTATTTTCATTTTAAAACTTAGTTACATTCTAAATATCAATGCTTATATTTTAAAGCAACTTTTAAAATCTAAGGCACTGCAAAATTTAGAAGGTCCTTCCCCTATATATCTTTGTATATGTACACACATTTCTTGATAAATGAGATTCATATAACTTATTGAGAAACTGGTGTTATTGTAGTTATAAGTAAATAAAGAATATGACACTGAAACTCTTATTTACATTAGTGATTAGAGATATCTAGGTGTGTGTTTCATTTCTTTAATGAACAGTTTCTCCTCGATGAAAACAATTTTTCCTCTTATTATGGGTAGTCTCATTATTACAATAGAAAAATAGAAATGTTGACACCAAGTTTAACATTGCTGTATTTAATTAATGTTAATACTTTAGACTCTAGTCTCTGGAAGTTTCAAGTGGCAATAGAATTGTATAGGAATTTGAACTTTCACATTCCATATTAGACTATCCTTTTCAAAACTGTAGTATAGCCAATCTTTGTTTATATGATAGTTGAAAAAGCTACCATTTTAAAACCTGTAATTCTAATTATGACTGTAATTAGGAATGTTAATTACTCAGTACAAATTTTCTATTATATACTGCTTTCTAAGAAATTAAGTGATCAAGAATATGCTGAGCAAAAGAAGCCAGACATAGGAGAACCTCTGGTATAATTCAGTTTATATGAAATTCTACCAAGGAAAACCTAATCACAGTGACAAAAAGCAAATCAATGGTTGCCTGAGGCAGGGAACTTGCATGGCTATGGAGGGAGAGACTGACTATAAAGAGGCATGAAAGAATTTGGAGTAGTAACAGAAGTGTTATATACATTGATTTTTGTAGAGATTACATGGATGCATACATTTGTCAAAACTCACTAAACTATAAACTTCACATGTATTAAATGTAAATTATGCTTCAATAAAGTTGATTTATAAGCTGATTGAATAAGTAAATAAATAAATAAAAGACTTAGAATTTGTTTGAAATATTTTTTAATCCTTACCTGAGGATATGTTTATTGATTTTAGAGAGAGAGGAAGGAAGAAAGAAAGAGCAAGAGAGAGAAATATCAGCATGAGACAGAAACATCAATCAGTTACCTCATATACGTACCCCGAATGGGGGTCAAACCTGCAACTTAGGTATGTGTCTTGACGGGAGACCAAACCCACAATCTTTTGATGTGTGGGTTGATATTCCAACCAACTAAGCCACTCAGCTATGGCAGAAAGTAAACTTTTATTTATTAGCCATGTGATAGTTGATTTGGGCCACATTTCTAAACCTTCACTAATAAATATTAACTGATGTTAGATTTATTGTGGAGACTATTTCACAATACATACATATGTCAAAACATCATGCTGTACACTTGAAACAACATAGTTACATGTGAATTTTATCTCAATATTATTTTAAAATTAGAAACAAATAAAAATATGAACTGATGATTTTAAGAGTTGGGAAAATATTAAATTAAAAACAATAAAAATTAACATTCTAGTTTTTCCTTCTGATGTGCAAATTGCAAACTAATAAGCTACAGGCCTATCTTCTCCACAGGAACACTAGTTAACAATATTCACACCTTTGCGAGACTTTAGAAACCAGTTGAAAAGCTATAGTATTAGGCCTTTGTAAAACCAAGGATGGATCACAGTGAAAGGGGTAGAAATTTTTTCACTGCATATAGTGTGCCCATTTATGCCCCTCATGCTATGTGTCATAGTACAGAAGAATGAGGAGGGTCACTTTATACTGAAGCTCCTACCTTCAGATAGAAACGAAAGACTTCAAAAGACCATGCATCCAAAATCTGGCTTATCTTGGTTGAGGTGGGAGGTGTGCATGAGAGACTGGTTTCTGCCTCACCTGTCCCAAAGCATTGTCCATATTGAATCCAGAGTTTGGAATCTGCTGAAAGCAGGGGTAAATAGGATGCAATAGTCTGTTCTGTAGTCAGATGCTAACAGAAGAGAGTTCATAAAAGGTTAGAAAGGTCCTATAACCCCCAGTTGGGCTGCTTTGTGTAGGTCTTCCCCTACACAAAGTCAATGTTGATACACAAAGATAAGACAAGGTAATTTTTATATGCCCAAATTTCAGCAAAAACATTTGTAAGTAATACAAGTAAACAGAGAAATACATCCCCAATTAAAGGAAGAAAAAATATACCTTGATTTACCTCTTCTAAAGAAGTACAAAACTACGAGCTGCTTGATAAAGAATTTACAACTGTTGTAAAGTTGCTCAGTCAGCTAAAGAAAAGAACATAAACAACTAAACAAAGCCACAAAAAATATGCATGAACAAGATGAAAATATCAACAAAGATAAAACTTATTTAAAAAATCAGAAATCCTGGAGCTGAAAAACACAGTAACTGCTCTAAAAAGTTTATTAGAGGTGTTTAACATCAGATTTGATTAGGTGGAAATGCATCAGTGAACATAAAGTTCATGTGAAATCAAGTCAGAGGAGCAAAACCTAAAAAAAAGAAAAGAAAAGAAAAGAAAAGGGGCAAAAAGGAAAAATAAATGAAGAAAAACGAGAGAGCTTGAACTTTTGGGCCACTATCAACAGAATAACGTAAACATTATGAGAATCCCTGGAGGGAGAAGAAACAGCTGTGTTGAATAGTTAGTGGCTGAAAACATCCCGTATCTGAGGATATAACTGTACATTAAAATTCAAGGAGCCCCAAAATCTCCACCTAGAAATATACAAACCATACCAACCCACATTAGAACCAAACTGTATGAAGTGAAAGAGAATCTTGAAAGCAGCAAGAACAACGTAACTTGAAGCATACAAAGAGCTTCCATAACATTATCAGTGGATTTCAGTACAATATTGCAAGCTAGAAGGCAATGGCTTGATAAAGAAAAAAAAAAAAAAATCTCAACCAAGAATCTGTATCTGGTAAAGCTATCCTTCAAAAATGGAAAAAGAAATTAAGATTTTCTCAGGTAAAGGAAAGTTGACAGACTTCCTTACCACTAGACCTAGTGTACAAGAATTGCTAATAAGATTTCTTCAAATTAAAATGGACCAATGATGGACAGCAACCTGAAGTTATACTAAAATAGGTTACCTCAGTAAAGGTAAATTTGTGGGCAAATATTCTAGCCTTTACTAGTGTGATTTTGTGCATAGAATTCAAATGATAAAAACATAATGAAAAACTATAATCTATGTAAGAATATACAATATATAAAGATGTGACTTGATATTTATAACACAAAGGGTGGGGGTTTTAAAGAAGTGGAGGTTTGTTCTGCAATTGAAGTTAAGTTGTTAACACATTAAAATAGAATCCTATAATTTTAACATATTCTATATCATTGCAATGGTAACCAAAATTAAAATATCAATCACTACAAAAAAATCAACAAAATGCAAAAGAAGACAGTGAGAGAAAAAAGAAGGGACAAAAAAGACATACAGAAAACAACAAAATGGCAACAGTAAATCCTTCACTATCAGTAATTACTTTAAATGTAAATAAATTAAAATAAAAATAAAAATTTAGATTGGCTAAATGTTTTTTTTTAAATGGGATCTATTTGTTGTCTACAGGAGATTCACTTTATTCATAAAAACATACATAGAATAGGAGTCAAAGAATGAAAAAAGATATTCTATGCAAATAATAAAAGAGAGGCATAGCTATGCTGAGACCAGACAAAATAGACTTTGAATAAAAAAAAATAGTACAAGACACAAAGAAGAACATTATATTGATAATATGGTTGATCACCAAAAGGATATAACAATTATATTTATGCAACAGACCTCAAAGCTCCTAAATATGTTGACCGAATTGAAGAAGTAGCAATATAACAATAGGAAAATATTTTATACTTTACATTCAATAATATATGAGACAATCAGAGATAATATCAATAAGGAAATAGAGGACCTGCACACCACAATGGATCACTTGAAACTGACAGACATATAAGAATACTCCAGCCAACAACAGTAGGATATACATTTTTTTCATGGAACATTTTCAGTGGCAACTATATGTTAGGACATAAAACAAATCTTAACAAATTTAAAAATATAGGAGTAATACAAAATACTTTTTCCAACCACAATAGAATAAAAATAAATCAACAGCACAAAGAATGCTTGTAACACTCTGCAACTATTTATAAAAAAATATATATTCTAAACAATGAGTTAGGAAAAAGAGAAAAATTTTAAAATACCATGAAACAAATGAAAATGAAAACATAACATACCAACACTTATAGAATGCAGCAAAGACAGTGCTAAAAATAAAGTTTATGACTAGGTATCTACATTAAGAAAATAATAAAGCAACTCAAGTCAACAACCTGAACCTAGAGCTCAAAAACTAGAATAACAAAAAAATCCAAAGTTAGCACAAGAAAAGAAATAAAGATTAGAGTAGACATATGAAAGTTGAGAATGGGAAAGAATAGAAAAATCAATATATATGAGTTGGTTTTCTAAAAAAATTCAAAAATTGACAAACCTTTTAGAACAGGGGTCCCCAGACTTTGGGCTTCAGACCAATACTGGTCTGTGGCCTGTTAGGAACCTGGCCACACAGCAGGAGGTGAGCGGTGAGCAAGCCAGCATAGCTTCACTCAGGTAACTGCATGGGCTGCACCTCCTCTATTCTCCTGCCCCCACAACCCAGCCCCCTGTTCATGGAAAAATTGCCTTCCACAAACCCTTCCCTCATACCAAAAAGGTTGGGGACTGCTGCTTTAGTAGATTAACCAAAAATCTAAAAAAGACAAAGAAGGCTGAAATAACTAACATTAGAAATAAAAGAGGAAATATTATAACCAAAGCCACAAATATGAAAATAATTATAAGTGAATACTATGAATAATTGTATGCTGGTAAATTTGATAACCTAGAGGAACTGGATAAATTCCTAGAAATACATAACCTACCAAAACTTAATTATGAAAAATAGAAAATCTGAAGAGATCAAGAATGAGTAGGGAGATTGAATCTGTAATCAAAAACCTCCCAATAACAACAGCCCAGGACCAGATGTTCTCATAGAAAATTTTTCCAGAAATTTAAAGAAGAAATTACACCAATCCTGCTGGAAACTATTGCAAAAATTTGAAGATGATGGAAAACTTCCAACTTCATTCTATGAGACCATCATTCTGTAAGCCCATGTTATCAAAGCCAGACAAACATTACAAGAAAAGAAAACTACAAACCAATACCCCTAATGAATTTCATGCAAAAATCCTCAATCAAATACAAGCAAATGAAATTTAAAGGCACATTAAAAATATATATTATGACCAAGTGAAGTGTATTCCCGGAATAAAACATTGGTTCCTCACAAGAAAATCAGTCAATGTAATGCACCATAGTAACAGTATGAAGGACAAAAATGGCATCATCTTCTCAATTGATTGAGAAAAAGCATTTGACAAGATTCAGCACTCATGTGGTAAAGACACTACATTATAGGAATAGCCAAAAACTAACTCAACATATTAAAGGTCATTTATGATAAGCCCACAGTGAACATCATACTCAATGGTGAAAAATGGAAAGTGTTTCCTCTATGGTCAGTAACAATCAATAATGCCATTCTCACCACTTTTATTCAATGTGGAATTGAGAGTCCTGGCCACAGTAATGAGGCAATAGAAAGATAAAAATATCATCTAAAAGGAAAGAAAGAAGTAAAATTATTTATGTTCACAGATAACAAAATCTTGTATTTAGAATTCCCCAAGGATTTTTCACAAATACTGTTTGACCTAATAAATTCACTGAAGTTACAAGATACAATAGCAACACACAAAATCAGGTGTGTTTCAATATACTCATAATGAACAATCAAAAAGTAAGAGAACAATGTCATCTATAATAGCATCAGATAGAAAAAAAAAAAACCTACGAATAAACCTAATCAATAAGGTGAAACATTTGTACTCTGAAAGCTACAAAAACATTGCTTGCTGAAGAAATTTTTTTTTAAACAAAAATAGGGATTCATAAGATAGCGGCTGAATAGGTGGAAACTGAGCCCATTTGTACCCCCAGCATGGATTTTGGCTAATCTTTCAACAAGTGACCTGAACAATCAACAGAATCTCAGCTGATACAAATTTCTGAATCCAAGTCGTACAGAAGATGCTTTGCTTTGTCCACTAAGAGATTCTGTAAGTTGAAGGGGAAATGCCCTGTGCACAGTGCCTGCAGCAGAGGAGACAACAGACAGAAAACACAATTTAGTGGCTACCTGCCCTCCCAGAGCAAGTCCCTAGTCCCACACAGGGAAACCAGCAACTCCAATCAGGAGAGACTTGGATGTATATACAAAATCTGGGAGACTTAGGCTACACACACACAGCAGGCAGCACATCCATAACTGCAGCATAAACTTGGAGAGTTCCAGAGAGAAACTCTCTCCTAAAACTGTCAGAGGCAGTGGCAGGCTGTGGATAGCTCTGACTGAGAGAGATTTTGTGATTTGGGGGGAGGTGCAGTATGCAGAGAACTGGCACAGAGCTCAGTGCAGCAGTGTGGGGGCCACATAGAGATTCTTTTAAAAGAGGAGCTGAGGTGAGATTTGGCAGGTACCCTGTGGTTGTGTGTGCATACAGTGGTTCTGCCAACAAAGAAACCAAAGTGCAAGCACCGTTCAAGCCCACTGAGTCCAGCTGCACAGGAGGAACAGAAAATGTCATGCTGAAGGGACTGTGGGATGGGCCTGACCCACCATGGCTGGTAGGCAGGGGGGAGTTCAGGCCTGAGTCTCCTGCAAAATGGCTGACTGAGGAATAGATGTCCAGCAACTGAACACCTGACTTTGCAGCCAGGCAGATCCCCTCACAGGAAGGTGTAGTCAACCCCCACCCGCAGGATTACAGGCTCTGCAGATCAGTGAGACCAGGCTCAGGAACCCCCTGCTTGGTGCATGTCTGCAAGGGAAAGAAGGAGAAGCTCTAAAATTTGTAGAATTTGTAGAATTTCTGAATTTCTATCAGACACTGCAAGTGATGCTGTTTTCCTCTGGCCCTAATCAACTGAAACCAGGAGAGAAGAGAGATTAAAGACAGGCACAAGGGATGTTCAAGGTCCACCCAGCCTTGGCTATTACACAGACCTGCTGTCAGCACCAAACAGAAAAGTGTTGGCCCTTTTACACAGATTCATCCCTTACAGGAAATGGACAGCTAAACTCACCAGAAACTATACATTATTGGAAATAATCTGGGACAGACCAAGAACTGTGGTGAGTGGTTGGGGAAATACTCCCACCCATCTTCCCTGAAGACTGAACAGTGCCCCCTGGGGCTGTCCCAGGGATTCCACACTCTTACTATTTCTTATTTTTATTCCATACTCTTATTATTTCTCCCTCTTCCAGCCTCTCAAAACCATTTTTCTTGCCATTGCTCATCTCACACTCTTTCCTCCTTTCTTAGAATATCCTTATTCTCTCCCCACTTTTATTAATCTTTGCTTGTTCATATGGTGGTTGTTGTTGCATTTCTTCAATTTTATTCCTAAATGTTCACTGTTTTTGTATTTCAGATCTCAAATTTTACTGTTCCCCTCTCCTACTTCATTTGCCTTCCTCCTGCCCTTTCTTTCTTTTTTTTTTTATTTTAAATTAAAATTTTCCTCTTTTAGCCTGGTTTTCCTCCCTCACTCATTATTTCTTCTTCCTCTATCCTCTTAAAATCACATTTCTTTCCTTTAGACATCTCATAATCTTTTTTCTTTTTTTTTTCCTTCTTAATCCCTTTCCACCTTCATTAATCTTTGCTGATTTGTCATTGATATTGCAGTGGTAGATGTTTTTCTTCAATTTTGTTTCTATTTTTTTCACTATTTTTTAATTTTTTTAAACCTCATATTATACTCTTCCCTTTTCTTACTCCATTTTGCCTCTCCCCTACCTTTTTTCATTTACGATATAATTTTTCTTCTTTCTTTCTTTGCCTTGTTTCTGTTCCCTACACTTATATTTCCTTCCTCTACCATCTCAAAATCATTTTTCATTCCATTAGCCATCTCATATTCATTTTTTCTTTCTTATAATAATCTTAATCTCTTTCCACCTTCCGTAATATATGCTCATTTGTTGTTGATAGTGTAGTTGTGGGTGGAGGTTATTTTTACAGGTGTGGTTTTTGTTTCCTGGGTTGTTTTGTTTTATTCTGGCAGCACCTGTGCAATAGTATACAAAATGTGGTGGGCAGTGTAACTCTCAGTCAGCCAGCAGGAGGGAAGAACATACCTAAGAACAACCCAACAACCAAAACCCAATTACAACAAGAGAGCCCACATAAACAGCATAAAGGTCATCACAAGAGCATCCAGCTCAGGAGATCAAGGAGACTGCACCACTAAGTCCCACAGGTCTCCTTTCATGAAGACAGGGAGGCAAAGTAGATTGATCTAATATGCAGAAAAAAAAGAGTCACAGAAAATGGGGAGACAAAGAAACAACCCCCTATTAAAAGGAAAGGAGGAATCCCCAGAAAGAGTGCTAAATGAAGTTGAGGCAGGCAATCTACCAGACATAAAGTTCAAAATAATGGTTATAAGGATGTGTAAGGAGCTCAGTGGGAACTAAAAGGAACTCTATGGAAGCTACATGAAACTTACTGGAAAATATATCAGCATGAAAAAGGACATAGAAACTGAATAAGAGCCAGGAGGAAATGAAGAATACAATATCTGAAAGGAAAAGTACACTAGAAGTAATTAAAAATGGGCTAGATGAAACTGAAGATTGAATTAGTAAGTTGCAGGATGAGGTAGAAAAAAACCATCCAGACAGAACAACAAAACAAAAAATGACTCAGAAAGAATGAAAATAGTTTAAAGGAGCTGCAGGACAGCATGAAACATGATAATATTTATATTATAGGGATGTCAAAAGGAGAAGAAAAGGAGAAAAGTGATAGAAAATTTGTTTGAAAAACTATTGACAAAAAACTTCCCTAACTTGCTAAAAGAAAATTTCTCACAAGTCCAGGAAGCACAGAAGGTCCCAATCAAGATGAACCCAAAGGGCCAACTCCAAAACATACCATAATTAAAATGGCAAAATTTAAGAAAGAGGATTTAAAGGCAGCAAGGGAGAAACAGCTAGTATCATACAAGGGAGGGCCAATAAGGCTATGAGCTGATTTCTCAACAGAAACACTGTAAGCCAGCAGGGAATGACGAGAAATATTCCAAGTAATGGAAAGCAACTACCTGCAACCAAGACTACTCTACCCAGCAAAACTGCCATTTAAAAAGGAAGGTAAAATAAGGACTTTTCCAGACAAATAGAGGCTAAAAGAGTACATCTCCACCAAATGAGCATTACAAGCCATTGCTAAAGGGACCATTTTAAGAAGATGAAGAAAAACAGGGAGAGAGAGCAACGCAAGTAAAAAGGGAAAAAAGTGCAATGAATAAGTACCTACCAATAATAACCTTAAATATCAATGGGCTAAATGCTACCATTAAAAGATGTAGGGTAGCTGAATGGATAAGAAAACATGTCCCACATATATGCTGAAGAGAGCTATCTCAGAAGAAAAGATATATACAGGCTGAAAGTGAAGGGATGAAAAAAATATTCCCAGCAAATGGACATGAATAAAAGAAAGCTGGAGTAGCAGTACTTACTGCTATATGAATAGACTTCAAAACAAAGGCCATAGCGAGAGACAAGGAAGGTCGCTAAATAATACTTAAAGAAATAGCCCCGCAAGAGGATATAACCCTTGTAAATATATATATGTGCCCAAAATAGGGGCAACTAAAAATATAAGGAAAATCTTGGATTTCAAGAAGGATATTGACAGTCAGAGTTATCACAGGAGATTTTAACACCCAACTGTCAACAATGTGCAGATCTTCCAAACAAAGAATCAACATGATATCGTGACATTGAACAACACTCTATATCAAAAGGACTTTACTGATATATATAGAAGCTTTCACCCATAAAGGCAAAACATACATTTTTTTTTCAAACAAATATGGAACACTTTCAAAGATACACTACATAGTAGGATACAAAACAAACCTCAACAAATTCAAATTGAAATCACATCAAGCATCTTCTCTGTTAACAATGGTTTGAAACTAGAAACCAACCCCAAAGAAAAAAACTCAAAAACATTGAAATACATGGAGATTGAATAACATGTTATTAAATAATGAGTGGGTTGACAATAAGATCAAAGAAGTAATCAAAATGTATCTGTAAATAAATGAAAATGAACATACAATAACCAAAAACCTATGGGATGCAATGAAGGTAGCCCTGAGAGGGAAGTTCGTAGCAATACAAGCCTACCTAAAGAAGAGAGATATTTTCAAATAAACAACCTGACATTACATCAGCGAGCACTAGAGGAAAAACAAAAAAACAAAGCCCAGAGCAAATAGAAGGAAAGAAATAATCAAATTTAGAGCAGAATTAAATTACATAGAGACTTAAAAAAAAAAATTCAAAGAATCAATGAATCCAGGATCTGATCCTTTGAAAAGATAAACAAAATTGGCAGATCTTTAACCAGACACATCAAGAAAAAAATGAGAGAGGACCTAAATAAATAAAATCAGAAATGAAAGAAATTACAACTGATGCCACAGAAATACAAAGGATTGTAAGAACATATGAACAACTAACTATATGCTGAAAAATTGGACAACCTGGGTGAAATGAATTAATTTATAGAAGCATACAATCTTCCAAAACTGAATCAAGAAGAAGCAGAAAACCTGAATAGATTGATAAGAATTAGTGAAATTGAAGTAGTAATCAAAAAACTACTGACACACAAAAGCCTTAGACCAGATGGCTTCACAGGTGAATTTTATCAGAGAGGAACGAACACCTATCCTTATCAAACTATTCCAAAAAATTCAAGAAGAAGGAAGACTCCTCAAAACCAGTATTATCCTAATTCCAAAACCAGTTAAAGAAATAACAACAACGACAACAAAAAGAAAACTACAGGCCGCTATCTCTGATGAACATAGATGTTAAAATCACCATCAAAGTATTGGCAGCCCAGACCTCACAATACATTAAAAGATCATACACCATGATCAGGTGAGATCCATCCCAAGATCGCAAGGATGGTACAATATTTGCAAATTAATAAATGTGATACACTACATAAATATTAAAGGACAAAAATCACATGATCATATCAATAGATGCTGAAAAAGCATTTGATAAAATTCAGCACCCATTTACAATGAAAACACTCATCCAAGTGGGAATAGAGGGAGCATACCTCAACATAATAAAGGCCATATATGAGAAACCTGCAGCTATCATCATACTCAACAGGCAAAAACTAAAAGCTTTCCCCTTAAGATCAGGAATAAGACACATATATCTGCTACACTACTTTTAATCAACATAGTACTGGAAGTTCTAGCCACAGTGATCAGAAAAGAAAAAGAAATAAAAGGCATTCAAATTAGAAAGGAATAAGTAACACTTTCATTACTCACAGACAACATGATAGTATACATAGAAAACTCTATAGTCTCCACCAAGAAGTTATGTGACCTAGTAAGTAAATTTGGCAAAATAGCAGGATGCAATGTCAATATTCAGAAATCAAGTGCATTTTTATACATCAACAATGAAATATCAGAAAGAGAAACTAGGAAAAAATATCCCACTTACTATAGCAACAAGAAAAATAAAGTACCTAGGAATAAATTTAACCAATGAGATAAAAGACTTGTACTCAGAAAACTATAGAACACTAAAGAAAGAAATTAAGGAAGATAAAAATAAATGGAAACATACAATATTTATATGGATTGGAAGAATTAACATCATTAAAATGTGCATAGTGTCCAAAGCAATCAACAGATTCAACACAATTTCTATTAAAATACTAATGGTGCATATCACAGATCTAGAAAAAACATTCCAAAAATTTATATGGAACCAAAAAGACCCCAAATAGCCTCAGCAATCTTGAGAAAGAAGAGCAAAGTAGGAGGGATCACAATATCTGATATCAAACTATACTATAAGGCCATGGTAATGAAAAGAGTCTGGTACTAGCATAAGAACAGACACATAGATCAATGAAACAGAATAAAAAGCCAAAAAAATAAACCCATGTCTCTATGGCCAATTAATATATGACAAATTGGGCATGAGCATGCAATGGAGTGAAAATAGCCTCTTCAATAAGTGATATTGGGAGAACTAGCCTAGTACACGCAAAAAAAAAAAAAAAAAAAAAAAAAAAAAAAAAAAAAAAAAAAAAAAAAAAAAAAAAAAAAAAAAAAAAAAAAAAAAAAAAAAAAAAAAAAAAAAAAAAAAAAAAAAAAAAAAAAAAAAAAAAAAAAAAAAAAAAAAAAAAA